>PNEQ01094077.1:0-15999 GCA_003012365.1 Medauroidea extradentata | reverse complement strand
TATCATCTCACTAATCTCAGGTTTGGGGCACCAAATACGTTTCCGCGAAACCTTAACTCTCTGAAACTTTGTAATGTCAATAAAGTTAAAGTGAATATTTTGACAATATATAATTGAGGGCACCGTCACCAATGGTTGTGCACAGGGTAAACAGATGTTTCTCATTCGATTAACCTCTTACCTTAGGTGTCTGTAACTATCATAGAACGTCAAATTGGCAGTTTTATAAATAAGGCCCAGGCGAAGTCGCTGTTAGTGGCAGGGACAAACTTAAGACTGCTTTTCGCATGGACAGCTATAACTACTTATCCTTCTGCAGAATTAGTTCAACTAGCCGCTTGGACATTCTAACACTTGATGACTGAAGTACCAATCTTGTGTACAAAGAGGTTTTTCAATTAAAGTGTAAATATTATCAGTTACGAATAATACTCGCGAGCAAAGCCGCGGGGGACTGCTAGTATATATATATATATATATATATATATATATATATATATATATATATATATATATATATAAGGTAAAATATATGTTAGTTCCACCAAAATGATACTTTGTAAAGATTTTCCGGGAAGTATCCCTTATCGTCAAGCTGAAATGTTGGCAATACTGTATCTCCCAGAAGATTGCGACTTCGTCTTACTTTCCGCGTAAAACAAAGAGCGACGAGAGAAAACTTTTAAACGTGTTTCGTGGCAGTATTGACATGCTATACAGTATGAGGCGCTGATGTAATGGCAACCATACGCTGAAATTCACGTGAGTGAAGTGATTTCAGTTGGAGCTTAAGGGAGTCGCCTTGATGGACCTATTTCGCGCGTTTGAGGCCTAGGAGTGTGGAAGCGTTAAGTTTGACACAGCACGCGTATTACGTCTCAGCCTAGCCTCCAGGCGCATGTCACTGAATTGGCATGCAGTCTTCTCGCCGACAACACGCTTCTATGAAACATTCAGTGGTATATCCATAATTGTATTATGTAATATGAAAGTTGAATGTGTATTGTACACGCCTATGCCGTTTAAAACACACTGCGCCAAAGTATTCATATATGAAGAGAACTGCAAAAACGCCTATTTTCGCCAATTTCGGCCGCTATGAAATAAGATTTAATGATTGATCGTGAACCTGTTAAGTGTATACAGACGTGTATAGTCGGTTCGGGATAAAGTGAGCATACAAAGACGCCCTGCTAAAGTTCTATTTTCAGTCAATTCGTATATTTCCGCGCGTAACGGCTAACGACGGGAAATGTCTAACCTCTCTGGACATGTCACTTGACGTTTGCGCGTGTAAGATAAATTGTGCAGCCGGTAGGTACATATAAAGTTTGATAAAAAAAAGTTTATTAATTATATAAAATACAATTATGTCTATTTTGGTTGATTTTGTTTCAGTTTGGTTGCATTTAAGTAGGTAATTACAGGGAACTATATTGCTTAACTTCGCTGCCAACCATACAAGCAGTAAGGGGACTATTGTTAATGTTGAATTATATGCAGTAAAGGTTAGTGATATTTTTCAAATGTTAAATTTTTAGTGCTCACTTTATCCCGAACTTCCTATAACGTACTTTCATTGCTATTCATACATAGAGATTATTCATGTGCGTTGATCAGTTTTCGAATACTCTAGTAACGGCCGAAGCTGTGCACGCCTGGACAGGCGGCCACCTTGACAGCGAGGTCTCTAGCACAGTTGAAGGGTGACGAGAGGTAAGTGTGAATCATTGCTGTAATGAATGGTGGGGAAAACAGGAGATCCCCGAGAAAACCTGCATACAAACAGCGTCGTCCGGTACGATTCCCACGTGCGAACATCCGGGTCGACCCCGCCAATCATGGCCCACGCTAAAGTTCAAAATTCGAACAGGCAACACTGGTCAAAATAATTAAGAGGATTCGCGCAAATTAATTACATTAAGAGACGATATGGCGGTCAGGAATAGACAGGTTTGCTTAGTGCCACTGATGTTTGGTGAGAAGAATTTTACACTACGTTATGTTAGTGCCTTAGTTATGTGCACATATGCAGGTCTGCTTCACGACCAGTGATTGGGTGTTCCGAACATCAGTCTCGGGGTTCTGCCCGTAAGTGACAGGCGTGTGGTGTCGCGGTAACCTTGTTCAGACTGGCACAGTCAAATGAGCCACGCCTCATCAATCTCATCGCAAACACGCCCTGTCAATAACCATAAAGCAGAGCTGTATGTAAGGCATTAAGGGCGCGGTTCACCTCAGTTTTCAAAGTCTTTTTTTATTTTTATATTTGTACCAGATATGTTTTCTTATTTTAGACATAAATTGTGAATAAATATTTCTCTTAATAAATTTTTGTATCTCTCATAGTTTTTGCGTAATTAGTCGTAAACGTCAACATTTGCGCTGTACAGTTTTATGTAAGCCACTAAAACCAACTGACATACCAAACCGACACAATTCACAGTGTATAACAATGTTGTAGGCTATGATTTGACATATATAAAAAATTTAATACTTTTGTTTTTAATAAAAAATTCTTAGTTTTGAAATGAAAACTAAAAAAAAACATTTTATAAAATACAATATATATATATATATATATATATATATATATATATATATATATATATATATATATATATATATATTCACACACACACGTCAAATCATAGCCTGCAACATTGTTATACAGTGTGAATTTTTTCCGTTTTGTATGTCAATTGGTTTTAGAGGGGTACTTAAAACCGTAAAGTCCAAATTTTGACGTTTACAACTCATTACGCAAAAATTATGAGAGATACAAAAATTTCCTAAGAGTAACATTTAATCACAATTTATGTATAAAATAAGAAGCAAATATTTTGTACAAATATAAAAATTAATAAAGACGTTGAAAACTGAGGTGAAGCGCACCCTTAGGTCTCGCCCTTTTTAATTTTGCAGTGGTTTCGAAAATATTTTATCTGACGCAAATTAATACGTATATCAAAAATTCATTCTGGCAGTTTTATCACTTATATATCATCGTTTGTAACTGAATTTTTCTGTTGAAATACACCAAACTGATTTTTAGATTTTTGCCCCTGAAATAGCACATATTTTGTTGTCAAAATAAGCCAAAATGAAGCAAAATAATGTTTGCTAGCAAACGGTACATTATTTCAAAAAAACGCTTTGGCAAAATTGTGTATCGAATGACTGTACACAGTCTCAAATTTTTTCAAAGCGTTTGGTTAAAAAGTATTTAAGTTATTTGCAATTATTTGAAATAAATTAAAGATCATGGCCTCAATTTGCTGAGTATTTTTTTTTTTCATAAAATCAGTGGCTCTACACATGTACAGGATGGCCCAAAAGTCCCACATAATAGGAAGAACAACTTACACTAAATGTGTGTGAAGTAAATCATAGAATGTGGTCAATATGGTAGCTTCAAACACAAAAACAAAGCTGCAGTTGATCATGCATGTTCCGCAGATCAGGATAATTTCCGACACGCTCTTTAATAGTCAGCATAGTTCACTTGCAACATGAAGAACACAACTGCAAAACAACTGCCTACGATGTGGAACTTTTGGCCAACCTGTATTTAATCACAAAGAAACGTTATAATAGTTGTAATACCCTGTGTACATTTTTTCTAAACTTGATTGTCACAATACTGTTTAATCGTGCCGTTAGCAGTTGAGTAAAGTAGTAATAGTAACTAGACTGTCTTATCGTTAGTCAAATTAAAAGAACTTTCATTCATTTATAATTTTTAATTTCTCTGAATATGTAACAATATGAAAAACAATATGAAAATCCAAGTAAGTAACATTAACATGTTTTCTGATAAACATATCTAATCCACCTTGGGCGCAGTCGTCGATTGTAGAGTGCCGATACATTTATTTCTCCTATTGAATGTTCTTAGTATATTAACTATCGTAAGGTTTCGCAGTTCTGTTGAACATCGACCAGCGCTGCGCACCTCGGCAAGGGCACGTGGCTTTGTTAAGGGCTTGTTCTCGAGTTTTTTTTTTTCAGACTGGTGCCAATAACTCCAATATTTTTTACGATGCACAATACTGTGGACGCGTTTTTAAAAATTATGTTCCCTTCGCCAGCAAAAAAAAATAATTTCCTTAATTTTTGCTTATTTTCACGACGAAAAACGTGGTACTTTGGGTTATGAAATCTAAAAAACCGTTCAGTTTAATTCTACAAAAAATTGAGCTACAAACTTTAACACATAAGTGTCAAAACTGTGCAGCGAAATTTTGATATGAGTATTAGGTAGTAGTAAAAAAAATATTTTCGAAATCACTGCAAAACTCCGTAACAAGGCCTTAAGTACTGCGCCATTTATTTTTTATCTTCGCGAGGACAGAATGCTGCGAAACCAGTCGCGAGAGAAATGACCCGTAAAAATGTACCTCGTTCCCTTCCTCCGCCAGCCTTCCCGGACCTGACTGACAGGTGGCCAAAACGCCGCTGAACTACTAGGTGTACGTGCAGCACACCTGCATCCACGATGAACCTACCACAGTCCCAGAACATTTAGGAATACAGATGTGAAATATACGGTGGGAGGGGCAAACCCAGTCATACACGCCAGCAAAATGGCTTCGCTGGCAAGCAATATGGCGGGAATGCCTACCCCAATCATCGTAAAGTGGCTGTCCTGCTAGCCGGCAGCCTGGCCAATAGGAAACCTTGCCGTAACACGCAGGAGACAAACAGCCTAGGTTAGCCAATAGGCGGCGAAGTTCACCTGCCTCAAATTATCTGACACGTCATTTCACGCTGGTATTACTATTTAGGCTAGTCTGTAACACCGCTGTGAGTTCTACAGAATATTAAGTATTTCATTACCACACTTGAAGATATAATGTAAAAGCTACTAAAATAGATTTTGTTTGAAAACCACGAGGCGGAAACCCATACTGCGTGACTGATGAGCATGGGCAGGTAAAGAATATGTGATATAATTAGGGGTGTAATTAGTGACTCAAAACGTAGGATAGCACATTTCAGTTTATTTTTTGGGTGGACATATTGCCAAAGTATTTCTTGCAAAACTACAAAAAAATGGGTATATATTTGTGACGTATTTTTTTTGTATGTTCGTAGATAAGTGTTAGTAGTCCACACAGAATTCGATATTTTTGTCTACACCAAAGAGTTACGGCATGCAAAATTTCTGTTTTGCAGGTAAGAAAATGTTTAATTATTTTTGGCCAAGGGGTAAGTTGCGAATAAGGCAGTGTTGCGCGTGATCAAACACTTACCATGGGACAGAATATATAAGTACAATAAAGAACACCGGAAGTCAACAGCGCGTACTGTGTCCAACCTGCCGTCCGTCCGTTTACTGACCACGTCCAGTGTTGCGTAGCCAGGGTCATCGGATGACAGCCAGTACAGCTATGGCCAAACAGTTGGCAACCCTTACGCTTAAAAATAACCACGTAAACCTAAAACATCTTTTCCATCAGTTTACCTCAGTTTTGTGGGGAACTGTGTTCTTCAGAGTGCGATGCCAGTTTTTACCTCTGTACCGACTCGCGCGGTGGGTACTTGTGTAATTTGATGACAGAGTTATTTAAAGCTTTGTGTTTGTAAACAACTCTGCCCTAAAATTGCCGCGCTGTTTTGAGCAGCCAACCGAAGAATGGTGAATTGAAACCTCTTATCCTCTTCCAAACCTTGTGTAGTTAAAATAGTGTACGAGGAGATTACACTCCAGGACAGGGCAGCGCATCACAGACTTCACTGGTCACCTTTGGGCCTCTGCCGCACCCTGAGTTCGAAATAAGGCCCTGTAATGGAGAATAACAGGGTAAACGGGAGTACCCCGGAAAGCCCGCAGCTAATGGAAACGTCCGCCACGTATCCCAGATTAATCGACCCCGGATCGACATAGCAGGAAACAACCCCACCTCCCCCCCCCCCCACAAAAAAATCTCTTCCGGGTACATAATCCGATCTCGCATCAGATTCCTAGAGCGGCAACGCGTGAACGGAGATCTGCAACGCGATTTGCTGGTGGTGTCCCTTCTACTCCTGAGCCACACATCTCTCTTGGAATGCACGCTCGTGTCGTAATCTTACCTGACTGTCGCTCCTGGCTTCTCGTGAGTTAATCCGTCGCGGCGATTACCTTCCGCGTTTTGCGTCACCCTACGTTGAAAAATGATCCTACTTGCGACTTCGTTTTACAGACTTGATGACCCTAGCGCTTTGAACCACCGCTAACTGTGATGACTGGGTGAAGATCACTAGCGCTGACAACGTGGCCGAACAGGTTAGATGACACCCTTCTTCCACACAGGTATCTTGTCTAGTTACACCGTGTATTAGAAATGGACTGAACGTTTCTATCAGACTAACCTACTGCCTTGAAAAAATCAACCAACACTGAGAAGACGACTTTAAACAAAACTGCCAGACAGTTTTTTTACATCTGCTCTCATTTAGGCGTAAAAATTATCTCTAAAAAGTAGAAACTAGAGAGCATGGCCTTAAATCATATTCGATGTAGTTCAGCTACCTGTCAAACCTGCATGCGTGCCACCATTGGCTGATTTTGTTCAACTCAGTGTGGCCCACATAGCGATTGGACCCTTAATGGGGTTTTTAAATCCCGCCCTCCTCGGCCTACCTTTACTTCACAACGCTTCCAAAAATCTGGACCTTCCTTACATTTCCAGTGCAATTTTACTTTTATTTTTATTTGTAATGCATGTAACTGCTGAGTGGTTACACTCCTGTTCTGTAGAGAGGATTTTTACGGTGCTATGCTGGTTTTTCCCTCTCTCTTCTTAGATTATGGCTTAGCTATAGGTACACCTAGGGAGGTAGACATGGCCCCAATTGCGGCCATGTCTGCCCAATCCCTCTCTGCCGCGATGCATGTCTCCTCTGCATGAAACTTCCCCTTTGTAGGCGTATGGGGGCCAAGCCCTGAGACGCACTTAGGTACCGATTCTCCCCCGGACCTCCACCACATCACAGTAGGTTAGGGAAATAAATTGGGGTTTTTAAATTACCCAGAAAAATACGAACATATAACTAAGTTCATTATCATAAAATTCTCGGTATGCTCAAGTCTCATCTGTTCGTTAATTGTCTGTTGTTCCAGTGAGTAGCAGCTAACAGACAAACGGTCGAGATTGGAGTATATACAGGACAATGGAGTCTAACATGCAGATCGATGAACTCGTAAAATATTCCTTTCCTTATCGGTAGGGTATCAGTAATAGTAAAAAATTATGTCTCGTGAATTTGTAGTGAAATTCCAAATTTTTTACTAGTTTTCGCTAAATGAACTTGCGATGCCTACCTCGTTCTTCAAATGCGTCGCAATGTACTTGGAAATATGTTTTTTACTAAACTATTCCACTCGTACCCATTGTGCTAATGTACGAAAAGAAAATACTACGGACAAGTACGGAATGTTATTGAAGTCACTCATTAAAAACAGTTTCTAAGCCCTCGAACGTATCTAAAAGCCGGTCTTGTCAGACTGCCGTACTTCAAAATGTACAAACCGAATGAGTGCGAAACTGAGATGAAACGTGCATTAAACTATGAGAATTTTCACCAATAAAATTATATGGTAACCGCTATAAGTCCGCGTAATAAATTTGGATCAGCACGAATCTTGCACGCTCTTTCAACTGTTGGTTCGTTGTCGCGATGCGGCATTTGATGCGCTCATCAAGGTCATACTTACATCTCCGTTTCTTTTGGAACGCGCATGACCGCCCAATGTATGTGGAGCACTTGATTCATTTTTAAAAGTTTTTTTTTTTTCTGAAATTAGTTAGGTAAAACACTACTCGTAAGAAGAGAAGATGGTATATCGCGAAAATATTTCGTGCCAGCATACCCTTGAAAACGCTTTAGTTTCTTGCAATATATATGACTGGGTGATATACACCTGTCACAACGTAGCTGTCTGCAGACCAGTAACAGACATCAAATATTACAACAGCGGGATTCTTATTTGCTCAGTCAAATAAGGTAACAACTCTACTTACAAGTGAAAGCTAGTAATCGTTTGATAAGCTAAACGTACGTTGAAACCTAGCAAATAGTCAAGTTTTTCCGCGAAAAATCATCTTCTCTACTCATTAGCTTTGTGTGGCCAAATAACATTATTCATACTGCAGTGTCTTAAAAGTATATTTGACTTAAGAAGACTGTGTATTTAGCCGTTGGACGGCGTTGAGGCGTGTTACTCGAAACCGCTGTTGAGCGAAAAAAAAAAAAAACGCGGAACCTATTCTTATTGTTGTTACCTAGGAAAAGAACACCCACTAGAAACTACAGATGCCACATTTTGAAAATTTGCCAGTTGTTAAAAAAATATTCTGAACCTACATTTATATGTTTTGTGTTAATAAGTAATATGAATAAAATTTATTTGGCCAATTTAATTACACAGTGCAGTGAATGCTCCCGTTTTCAGTAAATATGCACTTTTAAATTATGACGTCATTGTTTGGTTACATCTAAACAACATAAGATGGTGTGTTTATTTATTACTCTCTGTCAAAAGCTAATTAAATCATCGTGAAAAGGTATGGCCTTAAGAATGCTTGCTTACAGCCACGAAGTTTAAATTGGGAAGGAATGCTAAAATAAATTACTTCTGAAGATATACATTTTTAACGTAATTATTTGAAACATGTGTTATACTTGAAATATCTTAAAAGCATATCAACAGGTAATAATATAAAATTATTTGATGAATACTATTTTGTGAAATATAGATATTTTTATTACATTTTAGAAATTAAGTATTTTAAAAACATCGAAGATTTCAAGGCCGTAGTATCACGATTCTGATGGTCATGTATTTTCAACTTACTAAATGAGATATTTTTCCCTTAATATCACGCGTTGTTATCTTACGCGTACGTGTAATTTGCTTTCGTTTAGTGAACTAAACCCTCAAAATTCATTTAGCCTATCTTCGTGGTCTACAGAAAATAATTCGAAGAGTGAATTATCAAAATCATTGCTTGGTAAAATTTTGAATCCCAACCAAACTTTGGATATAGTATCTAGCAAAACTATTCAAGCAAGGGTTTTTTTTCCACTCGTGGAATTTGAACTATAATTTTCGTGATGTTGGCAACAATAGTATAGCCGGGACCAGACGGTAAAGTATCTCTGGGGCGGGAAGCAGTGTCGAATGCCTGGGGAGACGACGGAATTAGCACGTGCCTGCTCATTGGCTGGCCTTCCGTTACCTCCTACGTCCTCCCCCCTCCCCCCAAGAACCCTGCATCACACAGCGGTACATATGTCGACGTATAGCAGTGACTAAACTACCTGCTATTTATCTCGCCTATGCATTTCGTCACTGCTCTATAATTAAAGTACCCTGGTACACAGCTAGGGCCTGGTAGTTTTCGCGAAAAGATTTTTGCCCCACTTTGTTTCAGTGTCTTACGTGCACACCTGCAGCTCAACTTCAAGATTATTGGCAAAGTGTTTTTGTGCAGAGTTATTATTCATTTGACTGTGCCAATCAGCACACGGATAGCTGTGACAAAACACGTCTGTGATTTGCAGGTTTAACCTCCCTATGTTGTATGTTAAGGCATCCAATCACTGACCACAAAGCAGAGATGCAGGTGCGCACGTAAGGCACTGAAACAAAGTGCTGCAAAAATCTTTTCGCGAAAACTACCGTGCCCTATACATAGCAAATGAAATACACTGTAAACAACTTCCTAAAATGTTTAGGAAGTAATTAACCTAAACGCGGTATGGAACAGTTACAATACTTCTAAATATGAAAACTTTTACAGTTGTTACAATACAAGTCTGGCATCTTCAGTATACATTTGAGTTTTTTTTTATAAAAAAAAGTTTAGGAATCCTACCATGGATGTCTGGGAAACAATTCTACCATACCTATATGGACGTGAGGAAAATTTACAAACTATCTTTATAGTGTATAAAAAACTGCACTTTATGATTGGGAAATGCCACTTACTGATGTGATAGGCAAAGTCATAAGAAAGCTTTTCAGATAGATAGTTACCAAAAAATCCGCACAGAACACCAAAATAACGATAGCTAAAGAAGGCTCCAACAAGTTTTATAAATAATTCTCAAGTAATAGTTAACTCATTTCAATGTTCCTTTTTTTTAACTCTTTAAAAAATATTTTCTGTAACTAAGAAAATTTTCTCAAAACCTTGTGGTTCAACCAAACTTTTTAGAGAAACACAACAATTAAATGTTTCCGTTAATTTAATTTTTTTATGTATAGTACCAGACATGTAGGCCTACTACACCTCTCTGTTAAAAGTGACGCATCGCAAGACATGTTGGAATTACTTCTTTGTTTTCGTTGTTTACAAACGCTTACATTAAAAATGTGATTACAGCAATATTGTAAAAGATATTGTCTTCCTACATACTTTTGAATCCATAAACCGTGACCAATATTATTGCGCAATTTGTCAAACATTTTTTAAAATCATGAATAGCTACTCGCCGTTTTAGAGTCATCAGGTAATGCGCCTAAGATTTTTCGACCAATCCGGAGGCATTTGTATAAGACTAATGTTAGGAGCGCTATAATAAGAAATAATAACTGTAATGAGGATAATTCAACATTACGTATGAAACCCCACTTTAAGCACCGATCAAAGTTACTTACTTGCTCACTCACTAACCTACACGTCCAACATACAAAAGTTACAAGTCAACGTTAAATGACAAGACCTTACTTTCGCCTTAGTCTTCCGAAGTTGGCAACAGAAACCTCTACCTAGAATCCAACATCAGAAAATATCATTGAATAAAATTTAGGTTTTTATTCATACGTAGGTTTGTATCTTCTAAATATAACTAGTGCTAGCAAATGCAACTTTTGTCAAAATATATTAAAATTAAGTGTGTATTAATTGCATGCCTTATTACAGGTACATCATCTCAGTGAGATATTATTTCTGCAAAGCAATTATTTTTCGATGCATAATTTTTTATTCTGGATGTTCTCAACAGCGGCAATCTTCGAGAAAGATTAGTTTTTTTTCCTATTACAATTGCGACCTGGCCTGTACGCTACAATTCAAAACTCCACTGAGAGATGACGTCGAGTAAATTGTCTAGTAAAAACATAGTATTGCAGTTTGTAGGCACAAATAATAATAAATACAGGTGCTGCTAGACCAAATACACTATAATCAGATACCGGATGGGTAGCTTGTTGAATTCTACGAGAACACGAATTGTTTTTTCCACGTCGAGTCAACAAACAGATAACAGCATAATACATATTGTTACTATCAGTTTTGCGCTGCCAACATAACAATATGGGGAAAAACTTTCTTTTCTCGGTGAATAACCATGTTTCGTAGCCACAACGGAAATAAATGACAACCAAAACAGCTGCACGCAGAACATATAAACCAGAGTAGTAACATTAATTTATTATTCAACAGTTACACCTCATGCCGTTAGGTTACTTTACGCACACTTCTCTTTGTTTTTATACCTATCCCGTATTTGTCTGTATAGTATATGGCTAGATTTTACTGTCGAAGGAGTATTTAACACGAAGATATTTGATTTCATTGCTTGCTTGCACTCATATATTTTACGAAGTTGTTTTAAATAGGTATGAAGGCCTACTTACAGTGTCTAACTGACAACAGAAACTAAGCATGGCTTTAAAAAATTCTCCCTTAAGAGGGCGTGGTACTTAATTCAACGCTAAACGCATTAATTTATAATTGTAGGTTTCTTGAAGCCAATTTGCGAAAATTAAACAATAGCAATCCTAGACAATAGTTTAAGCCAACGTTTTAAACAAAGATTTTTCCAGTGTTAGGAACTTCTGAGGCACAATTTCTGACGCCGGAACCTCCTGGATTTAACTGCGGCGCAAGAGGTCACGCGTAACGAATTAGTAATTCTGGATAAATATTTACTCATAAAGTTGGCAAATACCGTTATCTAGGATTGTTATTGAGTATTTTATCCATATTGGCTTTGAAAAAAGCGTAGAAATCAATTGATGTTTTCAGCGTTTATTTATCTACCACGCACTCTTAAGCAGAGTTTCTGCACACATCAACATCAGTCCGCGCTACAGAAGAGTAGCAGAGATAGCGCCAAACTGTCATTGCCCTGAGATAAATCACTAGGATCATCACGAAGAAGCCACTCAGGAACATCATCACGCAGACAGCCGGAGGTAGGAGGCGCCCACATCAAAGGAACAGGAAGGTCGTTCTAACCACGGTATTGGCAGCAGCTCTGCGTCCTTACAGCGCTAACCTCCATCGCCGACTCGTGACAAATGCGACCCCTTCCCAGTAAACACGGCACGGGGCTCTTAAATGTCCACCGGCCCTTTTGTGGGAGTCGGGGACCCGTAGGGGACTTAATCCCTCTTTGATTTACGGACCTCGCACTGCGTGTTTTTATTTCGTCACAGCGACATCGACTTATTATTAATGTTATTACCGTTATCGCGCGCCGCAACTCAAACACCTTCGCCGCCGGGTGTGTTGTCTTCCCGATTCCCCGCCGCGTAAATCGTCCTTTGCCTTCCGCTGACGTTTTAACGACAAGCCCAGGGAGTATTTTTCTTCCCCTGAAGCCTGAATAAAGCCGGTCTGAAGATGCGACCAGCCAGTCAATTACTCTGCCATTCAAATGCTCTTACATTAAACACCAACTCAGCTCTTCCAGCTCTGACCTCTGGTAAGTATATGCGACCGTTCTGACTGGACTTCGCAGCTGGTTTATGTTTTATCCGCGCTCGGTTGAGACATCTGTTAGGATTCGTCGGACTTGAGCATAGTGGCGTAACGAAGATGATGTCTCTTTTTTTGTTATTGAGAGGCTGTAAAGCAAGTAACTTTTATTTAAGAAAGCTTTGGATGAGATTGAATCGGTATGTCCACTTCTAAATAGTTCAGTTTTCACCCTGTTCTGTGTAACAATTCATCCAAAACTAAATTTCATTGAGCATGATATTGTTTCGTGTTTGTGTATATTTTTGAAAACTCGACAAGGAAGAACATTGTGGCGGTGCATTCAAAAGAAATTACAGAATGAACAACTAATAGTGATATTTTAATACGTCATTAATATGCACGAGAATGTATTACCAGAATCGTGCGGAATTGTCTCAGTATTTGAGTATGGTTTTAAAAAAATTGTATTTCGTTAGGTTGAATTTTTGAAAACAACTTGTTACGGAAACTTTTACGTAGGCGATAAACTTTCACTGCAACGTACTTACTTGAAAAACTGTACAATAAAATCCACGGTAGTAGGCCTATTAATGCTAAAATAAAACTCGTTTATGCACCAGATGACTACTGTTGAATTATAATGTCAAGAAAATATTGCCGTCAAGAATTAATTGGATTTTTAACCTCAATTTTTTTTCCTAGGTCACAAGTTTGTACATCGACTATTTAAAGGTTGTGGAATATTTACTTGTTGTTGTTCTAAAGTAACGACTCTGTCTGGCGCGTATTCCAAGATCGTAAACACAGCAACGAGTATTTTAAGCAGTCTGAAGTGTTTGTCACGAGAAAATGGCCAGACTAATGAAATGAAATAGCCTACTCTTTGTGACTCCCAGTTGGAAATGAGTGCTGGACATTTGCCAAGGGCCAAGATCGTAGAACGGTTCAATGGATCAGCGATTGTGTATCCGAACATCACCAACCCTCGGCTTGTGTGAATGGGCCCGCTTGCTCTATTCATGAACAAGCCGACATCTGCGGACTAACGGAAACTATGTTAAACTGGTTATAAGCACAGATGAAACGCAGAGCGTCTTGACATAACAGTATTGCACGTAAATTTGGGTAGAATACTTTTACACGCCTTACAAATATCATACTGGTTACGTATTTTAAAATATTTAAATTTTAAAAAGTGTTTTATGTTGGCAGTGAGTCGCTGAAATGAATTTTATGTTTTTAAGTAGGCATAAGTGGAAGTTTAATTTACTGGACACTGACATATTATGTTATTTTATTTCATGCATACATTAAATAAAACACTGACGGCAAACAATTCTATAGTTATTTTTGTGATGGTGGCTGCAAAGAAAATATATATACACACATGCGACAGAATGGTGCACAGTAGTTTTAAAGAAAGCTTTATTTGGGCTTTCTAAGTGTTCGCGGACGTATGCCAGATATACCTCTCGTTTCTTTCATCTCTGATTGGTAGCGAACTTCAAAAGTATCTCGTATCAAGAAGATGGTAGTAATCTTTCACACATGCAGGCGTGTTGTAAACTGCTTACCATAGTTGGAAACTTTAAAATTTGAAATATGTGCTAAAATGAATAGAAGTTGGTTGGATCTCGAAGCCAATACGTTTAATTTCGCGTACCGTTTTAAATATTTACTTTTAATCACCCGAATTGCCTTTATTCCTTCAATTTTCTATGTATACAAAACACTAAAATAAAAAAAAACATATTTCAGTTTCTCGCAACATTTTCAAGTAGCCTATAGAAAATTGTTCGGAACAATACTCTATAAAAATATGTAGAATATATTTGATGTTAAGTACATAGTTTGCTACCACAGTTTATTCACGTGGCTTACATTGTTTTTGAAGATAAAACTATGGGAGCAAATCCCACGAAACTAAGCATATATCAATATACTATTCACATTTAGCATTATTTCGTAAATGTCTGATTGATTTATGTGTTAACAGTCATTTATTTATTGTAATGAGATGAAATTTATTACAGAAAAATTGGTCGTCTACGTTTAGCAGCCAGAGAACTTACATCAGACAAATTAAATGTCATCTAAACATTAAATCCGCACTATGAGATTCTTGAAACTAATAAGGTATTTAAAAAATAATCCCTGCACATGTTATTTGGTATGATAAAGTCTCGTCATAGTCAATGTGTTCGCTTGAACATACGTGTATTTCCTAGTGTCTTGGAGGGTAATTGTTCATCAGTGAGCATACGCTGTGTACTTCCACTGAAGTAACGAGTTTCCTTTGTACATTAGCGAGTTCAATTACCCGACAAGGAAACTGCGGACCGTAAATGTCGTGAGTGAAGTACGCTTCCTGCCAAAGATGATAGGGGCCTGTCACTACGCAACCCCCAATACACACCTGCAGTGTGGTTGCAGAGTTCAAGGAACCAGCGTTACTTCTAAACGCATTGTTTACTTGATGTTATAATGGCTTGCATGTGTGTTTATAAATAATTTTGGGCCGGAAAAATTCCGCGTTTTTTTTAGCACAAGGTAAAATTCAAGTAACTGTAAGTTCGGGTGACTTTCACAAATGACCTTGGACAAACTTGACACTTCCTATAGGGTGCAAAGCCAACAATACAAAAGCAACCAAATGTAGGTTCACTCATGTTCTATTACTATATCAGCGAGCAGCTATTGTTTGCTTTGGTTAACAAATATTCTTGGAAATGAACCAGCGAATTTTTCAATTCCCTGTCAATAATACAAAATATAATATTTTTTCTGGCAAGATAAGAACTTTTATAGCGTGCCACAGAGTACAGAAAGCACGTCGTGAAAATTCTGGCTAAGGGGCAGCCTGTCCTTGCTGCAAATTGACGTGCATAGTTTCATTCGCGTAGCAATCTACAGCCGTACATAATTTTTTTTTAAATTTGTCTCCGTAAAAATAACAGTTAATAATTTCGTGTCAGACTCGTAGTTCCAGTCCTTTAACTGTGTTTCTAATGTTTCTTCCGTGAAGGCGAAAGTAGAAAAAAAAAAAAAGGAAATTTTCATGGTAATTTTTAAACGTGTAAATTGAGGTTCTATGACATGTTAAGGGAAATGGTGCACGCTGAAAATCAGTCATGTGTGGGAATAAGCCGCAAACAGGCCTAAACCGTCCACAAACGCGTACTTGTATGCTATCAGCGCGCAGTTAGATCGTATATAACGCAGGGAGTCGGATATCGGCACTCAGTTGGCAGCGAGCCTTTGTAGAGTGAGGATGTACTGCTCTTCGCTGCGCGCTATG
>PNEQ01094076.1:0-17089 GCA_003012365.1 Medauroidea extradentata | reverse complement strand
AAAAAAAAAAAAAAAAAAAAAAAAAATACAAATGTCTTCCTTTGCTAAATATGTAGGTGTACTTGTCGGTCAAATCCTGTCCTGGTCTTTACACATAGATTATTACGTATAAAAAATAGCACCAACACTAGAAGTCTTATTCAGACTCAATATACTATTAACTCCATCAACTTTAAGAAGTGTCTACTTTTCTTCAATCCATTCATATGTGACTTATATGCTACCAGTCAGGGGGCATACCACCTCCAACAGACTTAAACCACTCCAAGTTCTCCAACAGAACAGTGAAAACAGTGGACTCCCACAACTTACACCCACAGCCACTGTTTACAATTACGCTAACATAACACCCTTGGACACCCTGATAAAACTATAACTATGCCTGCTGATGTACAAGATTAGGTATAAACTAGCACACGACATTACCTTCCACTTTAACAAAGCAGTTCACACGAACAACACTAGACAACTTAACAATATTCACCTAAAACATGCAAAGTCCTCAAAATTTGATGTCAGAGGTACAAAAAACTCCCGTGTAAAGCATAACAATGACTTGCCTAGCCTGATACATACAAACCTTACCACCTTTTTTCGTCCTTAACACTGTTTAAATTACTGGAAATAAAGATATGTAATCCCACAACACAATATGAATCACTGTATCAATACATATTGCAATATACGTATAGTGAAAATAATTCCTTTATCCTGTCATTAATTTGCTACATTTATTACCAATGTATACATATTGTGGAAATGACACTTTTCCTATTTGTCAGCAATTGTTTTATGTTAATGTTTATGTATAATGGAAATAACTCTACTTAATCTTGTCAGTAATCAGCCTATATTTCGGCCAATGTATCCTTGTTTCGTCACTGTATTGATATAATGGAAATGTCTCTTGTTCTATATTGTCAGCTACTAGTTTGTCTGTGTATAGTGGACATAGCTCTTATCTTGTCAAAAATTGTTTATGGGTCATTTCATCTCAAATCTCCTCATTTTAAATCATGACCTTGCCTCAAAATCTCAGATTCCGTTAATTTTTTTTCCTATGTAGGTATACATAAAATAAGACCTTTGTTTTCTCCAGAATTTTTTGAGGAAAACCTGAGGAAGGAGAAATTTTTTAATTTTGAAATCTTGCGTCAATTTATGCTCTTTAAAGACCTACACCAGTTGACTGAAATTGTTATAATTCTTTAGTTTTTAAGCTATCAGGTTCATTTAGGTGTCAAATGAAAGATAATTTTCAGCTCTAATTAAGTACGTAAAGAAAGCATGCAAAACAATAAAATTAAAAAAATTCATTTACATAAAATGCAAAATGTTTAGTTTTTACAAAATTTGCAATTACCTTTTCAATCAGTCTGTGCTTTATATTGTTCGTGAATGTTTGAAATGCAGTTTGTTATATCAACGATCAAAATTGCTCCTCAATTTTGATGTGTGTTGATTAATGTTCAGTTAATTTTGTGTTGGTTTTTGAAAATGGAAAGTTGTTGTGTGGGACATCACCTACAAGAAAATTGTTCAGTTTTAAATCCAATTTGCCCAGTAAGTTGTACAACAGAACTTACTGAATCATATAGAGAACTTTTAGAGGTAAGAATTAATTGCTCCAATGTTCAAGCCTGTGTTTATATCACAGGCATAATTTCCTGTCAAATTTTGAAATTCTTCAAAAAGTGTGTAGTGACCCTTTTATTAAATTTATGAAGAATGTACATAAAGGTCTCAAGGTTATTTATTTTTCAATTTACAATAAATATCATGAGTTTGTTGATCTTGTGCCAGGTACAAAACTATGTACATCCTGCCGAAAATTAGTGATTAAAGAACCAAAAGTTATTAGAACAGAGCAAAAAATGAAAAAAATATTTCATCAGAGTGTTATTATGAACCAGATAATTCTTTTACTATAGAGAAACTCAACAACAGCTGCAGGATGATGGACTGTTCACCAATCAAGGTTAAACAAAAAGGTAAACGAGAGAACTTGATACTTAAAGAATAAAGCACAGTGGGTACATGAAAGTTTCACAGCACAGGTAAGTAACTTAAAGCTCTAAATATAAAAACCCAATATGCTTTGAAAGTACCAGCAGTAAATCTAGTAAGACAATACATCCTTGCTCCATGGATATATCATGCAAATGGAATATTTAGTGAATCAAGAGACTGTTGAATTCAAGCAATGGCTGTGTACAGATAGATCAACACTCGAAACTTTGATAAAATCAGTGGATGACTTGTAGAAATGATGATAGCGAAGTTGGAAGCTCTCACCACAGGTCTCTTCTTCATACGGAAAACATTATTTCTGTCAGAGGAGTTACCCCAAACCATGATGCCATAAGTCATAATTGAGTGGAAATATGCAAAGTATACAGTTAACATCGAATTTTTGTTTAGTACACCTGCTACATTACGCAGAGCGAAACATGCAGAGCTCAGTTTTGGAATGAGATCTTCAATATGTTTTTTCCAATTTAGTTGGCAATCAACATATAAACCCATACATTTTGTGTCTGTGGCTTTATTGATTTCTGCAGTGCAGCAATGAACATTTATTGTTGGCTGATCACTATTTTTTGTTGCAAACCATACAAAATGTTTTTTTTTCTGTGTTAAGGTTTAGTTTGTTTCCTATAAAGTGGTGTGTAAACAGAGAAGAGCAACAGGAATGCTGGGAAGGGTGTTACAGTATGCAGCAGCAGAGTAGGATATGGGAACTGAAGAAGGTGCAAAGATGGGAGGTGGGTGAAGGATAAATGGGCGAAGGCAAGGCCGGGCTGGTGAGGACAAAGAAAATTTTTGGCCATCTGTGTTGGTGCAGGAACTGGGGTGGAACTCGTTGAAGAAAAGGAGAACAGTGGAAAGGCTTGTTAGGATGTATAGGTTGGTGATTGAAAAGGGACGCTGGGATAAGTTAGGCTACCTGTTAACTTAGGCAGAATATAGAGTAAGAGGGAATAACATCGAGAAGATCCAGGTGATGAGGAGTAGAAGTGAGCGGGATAGGCAGTCAATGCTTAGGATGTTGGTGAGGGAGTGGAACTTACTTTCGGAGGAGTTGGTGATGGCGAGGGGGATTGGAAAGTTTAGGAGGGGTATGAGGAGGAGGTTACAGCTTGCCACCAGGCAGTTGCCCAATTGCAAGCTATTATTTTTCTTCTTCGTACAGGAGAACGTTAGACTTCAAACAGAGCCAGCTTCTATATTTGAAAGAGGTGGTCTGTCATCTCAGCCATTCTGAAGAATGGAGAGTGTTGTGTCTGATTGAGGTGGATTCCATTTGTCGAAAATAAATCACACCATGTTAGCAGACTCTCCATTTAAGCCTTCTTCTTTATTGCCCACTTGCTTCCATAGAGCACACCAAAGATACGTACCCTACACAATATCTAACACAGTACAAGTATTAGAAAGACGCACATAATCTCCCTTTCAATAATATTGACAGACATACATCATCTCCCTTTTTAACAAAACTGACAGAACACAGTTTTCACACATTACTCAAAATACACTACAATACACTAAACAGTTCTCACACATTATTCAATATACTATTAAATCTACTTCAGTCCTGTACTATTACTTATTTCTATTTCATCAACTTAATTGTAATTTAGCATACATGATCTCTTAAATAACTTGGTCTCGTAACAAATCTTCCTAACCTTGTTTGGATTGTTGGATCCACATTGGACTCAGTGAGCCCTCTTTCACCTTCACTTATCCTACTGAATCCCTTAAAGTCAAATGACCTTCCTTCACTATCTCTTCCTCTAATCATTTCATCAGGTCATGAATGCGGCCTTATATTAATAGGTTCTTCCCTATCCCCTTCTGGCACTGGGATATCACTGTCTACCCTGTACCACTGAGTAGTCCTACTGTCTTTAATTAAGTGTCTTCTGTTTCTTTCCACTACATGATGATCCACCACCTGTACACTATGTGATTGAAGTCTACTATCAAGTATTTTTACTATCTTTCCTCGCTGCCAAGTTTTACCTTTTCGAACCCTTATCTGTTCTCCATCTTCCAATTGTTTCAAATCTTTTGCCCCTCTATTATAAAACATCTACTTGTAGCTTCACTTGCCTGACTCTCAATTGCTCTGAAATGTTCCCTCGTGGAGTTAGGTATAGTTGTTCAGGTGCATGTGGCATTAAACCTTGCAGTCGCCTGCTAAACAGCAACTGAGCTAGTTTCGGTAAAGTGCTATCTATCTGTTGGGGTTTTCAAGAGAGCGAGTCTGGGATCTTTACAGGCTTCTCCTACTACATGTTTGAGCAAGTGCTTTACAGTTTGAACATGTCTTTCTATGAAACTGTTGGACTGTGGGTATATGGGACTAGAGGTTTTATGTTGAAACCTCCATTGGGAAACAAATTTTTTGAACTCAACTGAATAGAATTGTTGTCCATTATCAGTGTACAAAACCATGGGTATGCCATGTTTTGCAGACACATCTTTTATGGAAGGGACAGTGTGGAAACTGCTTAAATCACACAATAGACATAGTCCAGGATATTTTGAATAAGTGTCTACAGTTAATAAGTAGTCTTCCCCTTTGAAATGTAACAAATCAGCTGCTACTATTTGCCATGGGCCTTCCGGAACTTCTTTATTCATCACTGTTTCCTTGCTGTACATGTCCTGAGTTGCTCTACAGGCTGAACAATTGTTGACCATATCAGTTATTTCTTTTGTCATGAATGTCCAAAACACACTCTCTTGCCCTTAATTTAAATTTTTGTATTCCCGTGCGACTAAAGTGAAAGTGCCTGAGAATTTCTTTCCGCATGAGATTTGGGATGATGACTTGTTTATCCTTGTAAATTAAGTCGTCCTGAACAACAAGTTCGTCCCTATGTGTCCAGTAAGAGGCCTAACTCCTTCTGGAACATCTGGACTCATATCGGGCCACCCTTTGAGAATAATGTATTTTAATTGAACTAGGGAAGCATCCTGCAATGTGTGTTGTCTTATTGTTTCCAACATATCTTGTGAACCCTGACTATAGTGAACAACTAGACCCTTTTGTGAAGTTATTTCCTGTTCCATAAGATTACTATCTTTGCCTGTAAACTAGCTCGTGATAAAGCATCAGCTGTTATTAGTTCTTTACCTGGCGTATACTGAAGTGAAATGTCGTAGTTCTGGAGTTTAATTCTCATTCACTGAAGGCATAAAGGACATAGTGGTTTAGCAAAAATGGCCTGTAGCGGTTTATGACTGTTTCAACCACAACCTTATTTCCGTAGATAAATTGATGAAATTTGTCACAACCATGCAATATTGCCAACAGTTCCTTCTCTGTCTGGGCATAATTCTGTTGGACACCACTTAATGTCTGTGATGCTTATGCTATAGGTACCTTAGACTGTAACAAAACAGCACCCAACCCTTTACTTGATGCATATACAGATAATATCAGTGGCTCTTTAAATTGTAATGCTGCAGTATTGGCTTCTGTGACATGTTTTTTAGATTTACAAAACTGACCTGGTGCTTATCTGACCAATTCCAATGAGAATTTAACTTACAAAGTTCTCTGAGTTTAGTTGTGTGTTCAGACAGCTTGGGCACAAATTTACCTACATAATTTAACATACCCAAAAACATTTTCAGCTCCTTTTTTGTTGGTTGGTGCAGAACACTCCTGTAAGGCTTTCACCTTGTCTTCATCAACTTTAATTCCATCTTTACCAATTATGTGACCAATGTATTTTACTTCTGTGACTCCCAAACTTATATTTCTCCCTCTTATAGGTTTTTTTCATTTTACTAGCCCTTTGTAAAACTTTATCAAGAATCTCATTATGGTCCTCCAGACTTTTTTCAAAAACTATTCCATCATCTATGTAAACTATAACCCCAGGAATATCCTGATACAAACCATTAAAAATACTATGAAATATTTCTGGTGCACATTCAAGGCCATAGGGTAACCTTGTGAAACACAGTCTACCATGAGTTGGAGTGTCGAAGGTAGTCAGTTTAGAGCTCTCCTCATCAAGCTGTATTTGCCAAAAACCTCTGGTAACATCAAGTGTGCTAAAATACATGGAACCTCCTCATTTTGCTGATACTTCATCAAAAGTTAGTAGCCTATGGTACTGTCTCTGAATCGACTCACTTAATGGTTGAGGATTCAGACATAACTTTATATCCCCATTATGTTTCCTAACAATCACAATTTGTTTCAGCCATTTGACCGGTTCTTTAAAAATTGTTACTGCTCCCATTTGAAGCATATAATTTAATTCTGCCTTTAATTGATCCTGAAGAGCAAACTGTACATCCCTAACCCTGCCATGTGTGGTTGACTCTCTGGTTTCAACTTAAGTTTACAAGGTGTAACGTTAATATTTCCAAAACCTACAAACACCTTAGAATACTTGTCAAGTATTTTTCCTGTAGAGCTAGGCATATTAACTGACCTAACTTCATGAACTCTATTTAGCAACTCAAACTGTTGTATGGATATGAGCCCTAAGATGGGTGGTGAATTCTCCACTCTTGTTACCTGGAATTCCAAAACTTTGGCATTGTCTCCCTTTTTACAATACAAGAAATATTTGCTTATTAAATCAATGCTTGTGCCTGAATAAGTTTTTAGTTTTACATTTGACTGTAACAACGCATCTTTTATCCTACTCAAGCTTTGAAATACACTTAAAGATATTACATTTACTTGAGCACCTGTATCAATTTTTAAATTAAGATAGGTAGGCCTATTTGGTTCTTGTACCTTAAGCGTACAAAACTATTCTGTTTCTAGGCCTGTTTGCTTTGAACAATTTAACCTCCTCTGTGTGGTACCTTCTGGTAGAAACACATAATTATTTATAGAATTTACAACATGCATCTCCTTACGCAAAACGTTGTTTCGTTACATGTTTTATTGACATATTTTCACATCCAGTATTGCCAATTTGCTCACTCTCATTATGTGAAACTTTCCGTACTTCAGTAGTAACATCACTTTCAGTGGTTGTTATACACCCGAACACCAAATCTGTTTGCAAGTCCTGATCTACAAGTGGTGCTGCTGTTACATAATCATCAATTTCCTGTACATATTGTTTAGATTTATACATGCGCACAAAATAATTTTGTTAATGACACTTGTGACGAACAACATTATAGGCTGACAATGTGACTCTTTATGTTGTTTTCCACACTGGCCACACAATACCAGTTCTTTACTCCAAGACTGAAATTCGGATTGATGAACCCTACCTTGACTTGTTGAGTGACCTGCTTGTGATGTGGTACCTTCACTCTGCCCCTCTGGAGGTTGGTGCCATACACTCTGATGCTGGTAGCTTCGTCCACCTCTCTGACCAGGATAATTTTGTTGTGTCGACTGCCCACTGCTTCTGTCTTATTGTGCTGTACCCCTGGACACATATGCCACACCTCTCAGAGCAGAATTCTTTACTTCTTGAACAGTTTGCACGTTCTGATTCTTTTTTGATTGATTTAAGCAGTTGGTGCGTCTGTTCTGCTGCTTTGCAGATTTGTAGAGCTTTCGTAAGGGTTAATTGTGGCTCAGGTAAAAGTCTGTCCTTGAGTCGCATCCCTCTGACTTCACGAACTACATACTATCTTTAATAAGGTCATCTCGTAAATTACCGAAGTCACAACTTGCACTTAATCGCCTTAAATCAGTTACAAAGGTGTCAATACTTTCGTACGTTCTTGTATTCCATTGTTAAACTTGTGTCGTTCCATACTTGGGTTAGCTTTAGGCATGAAATAATCTTCCAGACACTGAATCACGTTGTCAATCTTCTTCACATCAGCCGTGAAAACATCTAATGTCGTGTAAAAGTCCTGCTCCTCCTGTTGCCTTTAAATACATTTTAAATAACTGCTTCCACCTTTTCCAGTTACTTCTCACATCACCTTCGAAAGTTAACGGCTTCGGCGGCTTCAAGAATTCCATCTTGCCTCGTGGTAATATGTTTTTTCTACTGTGCCAACGACTTTTTTTGTGTAACAAAATAAATCAACCTATATCTTCTTTATGCCTTTGGATAATTCTTATCACAAACGGATCCTACCGGCTGCGCCATGTTGTGCCCGATTGAGGTAGATACCATTTGTCGAAAATAAATCACACCATGTTAACTGATTCTCCATTCAAGCCTCCTTCTTTATTGCCCACTTGCTCCCATAGAGCACACCTCTAAAATACATGCCATACACAATATCTAACACAGTGCAAGTCTTAGAAAGACATACAACAAAGGGGATGAGAAATGAGATAGGGGTGGAGCAGCGGCAGAATAACGGAGGATGAAAAAAATTACAGTGTCCCACTCCTGCTTCTGACAACACGAAAGGTGGTTATAGTAAGTCATGAGCCGAAGTAAAGTTGGTTTGCTTAAAGGAGGGCTCCCTGCAAAATTTTAAGAATATGTTTTATATTTTTAAAAAATTGCAGATTTTCTGAAGTTTAAAAAAAATTAAATGTAGTGTTTTACACATGTGTTGAGTTAGCCTGTGACACGGTCCTTCAGTGTGAATTATTTCATTTCAGTACTTTGGTTGGTTTTGTTTCTTGTAGAAAACAATTTTATGCAAACTTGGGCTTTGATATGCCAGTATACAAAAACTATGTAAATTAATGTAAAAGTATTCACATTTTATGTCATAGCTTGTACAAACATATTTTTTAAATTTTGCGCGAACTCACCTTCCTTAAGCCTAGTACACGTGGGCATCTTTCTTGGACATGAAAGTGAGTATGATTAGTGTACAAGAAATCATCATGCCACGTAGTATCATGATTAGCTACTGATAAAAGTGTTGATTTTAGAGGTATAGTGTAGTAATAAATGATAAATGTTTCTATATTGGTTTTAGGTAGTCCTACTTAAATAAATTTATTGTTAGGTTAGGGTTTCCCTTAAACTAATCAATTTAAAAGGAGTTTTTCATAATACTTCTAACCACTGTATAAACATTTTTCCATTTATTAACTGTACCTCTGAAATCAACAGTTTGGCTGGTATACGATAAGTAGTTACTCTTGATATTTGCCAGTTTATTTGGATGCAAACCATCTTGGGACTGAAAATGATTTAACACTGTCTTTATACTATATGTCCCAGCGTGTAAGTTAGAATTGAAATGATCAATTTCAGAATTATTTTAACATGCTGCGGAGATAGATCTTGTGTAATGTTTATCCTTAAATAAACAACAGTAGTTTGAAAATGGTTTTGAAAATAGCATTAGGGGTTGTTAAATGAAAAATCCTGTACATTGCAATTAAGTTCTTCTTTTGGACCAGTTCTGTGTTTGTGCACAGAATGTGAAACAGAAATTTATCTGTACATACAAATTATTGTTTTTATACACCTGTAATTTTGTCTTTCATTTAATCTACGTATTCTTTCACTGTTTGTAGTATTCAGCATAAATTATATATTTTTATTAAAGTACCTTTATATACATTATATAACATTCCTGAAATAGTGCTGTTTCTATTGAGTTGTGTAGTTAACATGAATGTGTTTGCTATTTACAAGGAAAATGTCTGGTTTTCTAAATTAACTTGGTTGAAAATATTCTCTTCTTCTTGGCTTATTTTTTTTCGCGCCTGAAAATTGTGGTATTTTGAGTGGTGCATATAAAATACTGAAAAGTCTTTATGTTTTCGCAAAATATTTTTCTTGTAGAAAATACTTATTTGACTAGATTTATACTGCAATACCTTGACAGTTTTATCCTAATCCATTTGGTTTTATCCACAGGCAGTTTGTGGTGCCTTTGGAAACGATGATTCAGCAATCACGGGCATTGGAGACACTGAATCTGGGCTGCTCGGAAGAGTTACTGGCATATTCTGGCAATATATTAGAACTGTTGGCATTGCATCAGTCCTGCTCACTGCACCACCTGGGGCTGGCATCTGTTAAGGAGGATCCCGATAACTATCAGCTCGTTGACCTGAACCCGAAGTGGTTTATGGCTTTCCAGAAGTTGCAGGTCTGTTATAGCATTACATGACATACATTACACATTGTCAGCAAAGATTTAAGCAGGACATTTTATCTTTCATTAACTTTTATTCAGTAGTTCCTTAAATTCAGCGAGGAAGGAAGTAGTAACACTTTCACTATTATCGTAAGTGGTGGTTCTTTAGACGTGGGGCTTTGGGATTTAAAAATAATATTTATAAGAAACCTGGATGTTCTGAAAATAGCCCATTTGCCAAAATACAAAATAAAAAATAAATAATTTTATTTATAGTTCACTCAAACTCTGCGACAAATTATGGTTTTACATATAAATAGAGTATTTATTCATTTATAGCACATCCTATTTTTCCGATATAAATGAAAATATGTTTGGGGTGAACAGTAAACACTAGAAAAAGTAATGTTGAAATCTGATTAATCAATTTTTTCGTGATCTGTTTTTGCTTTCCTATAGTTGGTATTCTTTTGTTGCAAAAAGTTACTTTTTTCCGTTGTTAAAATACATAGAATGTTGCACGGATAATCTGAAAACTTTTTTTTTTCATGGATAATCAGGAGTTTACTGTACTGGTAAACTCCAAAAGTTTGGGCCCTTACAGGTTTGTGTTAAGGATGTTTCATTGTATTCCACTAGCTCCTCGCTTTGGGAATACTCACATAACACAATCCATATAACAGCAATATGGGAACTTGGAACACTCTACCATTTATTTCACCAAATAAAGGGTAAGGAAGTTCAAGAATTTTGTGTATTTTTTAAATAAATATTTCCTGTGGCTAGAGTAGTACCTAGTACATTTATATTATGTAATGTCAAATCAGCCAGTGCACAAAATATTCATTATCACATAGACAATTCGTTTTAGAGTTGTGTGTTCCTCACAACTATGTAAGACAAAATTAATTATATTTTTTATTTTTGTGGCTGTAATTTCTTGAGTTATTAATTTTTTTTTTTCATTCTAAAAAGCTTAGAAATCACTCTGTCATTGTAACTTCAAATGCTATTTTCTAAAAATCTATGAGAGCTACAGAATTGTGCAAGGTCTCATTTTAAAGTTTATTAGCTGGGCTTTCATTCTATATATAACATGGTTTAATTTGGAACCAAATAATTTTTTATAGTACAGATTTTGAAGATTTAATTTTTTAGTTACATAAAGATTAAATATTTTAAAAAATTAAAAAATATATTTTTATACGATATATATATATATTATGTTTGTTCTTACATTGTTCTTGAACACAGTCAAAATTTCAAGTTGGTATCTCTTTGGCAACCTGAAAATTTTTTAATTTTCTTGTAAATGTAAGGGTTAGCTATGGTAAACCAAGTATATGTATATCTATGAGGCCCTGAGTATATCTGCTAGTTGTCGACGCCTGGCAATAGTAGCTTGTGTGTGGTGAGCCCACTTGCCCAGCGTCACTTCCACCTTGCCCTTACCTCTCCGTGTCTTCGGCCGGGAGGCGGTACAGTTGGTAACCAGCCACGAGTGTGTCATGATGTGTTCAGGAGAGGCGGCACTCACAATAGGGCTATTGTCTTGTGTGATGTATTAAACGCATGTGAATCGAACACAATTTGTTCCCCTCTGTAGTTAGGGTGACCTAGCTATCCCGACGAATGCTGTACCGAGCGCGACTGACTCCACAGGCACACACGACCGCGGGGATTGGCGAGTCTATGCTCTATCATTGCTCCAAACAGTCCCCTACATAAACATTATTACCTTAAACAATGCATTGTTACTTACAAAGCGCCTTTGATTTCATGGCCAGTATCCTAGATGCTTGTTCCATCTCCATTTTAGTTACATGTGTCTGTCCTTCCTGTTACTGTTGATGGGTCTACATGACGAAGTATAAAGTTCATTGGTACAGTAAGTACGTCTGGTTTGCTAGGATATGAAATTGAAGTAGCTGGTCCTGTTGGTTGCAGAAAAGAGATTGATACTTTACGCTCCACTTTATCAGTTGACTAAACTCTTCCTAGCCACTAAGAGTTATCATAAGTACATGCCACAAAACCAATCATTTGTTCAAGCAGTACAAAACAATCAATTTAATTGTTAAAAAACCAAAGTAGTTAAGTCAGATTAAACGAGTATAAGTTTAACTGCAACTAACTAATTTATGAATTAGTTAAAACCAGAAATTGCATTACTTTTACCTGCACTTCCCACAGTAACAATATAAAATATAGCTCTAATCTACTTCTGTCTGGCTTTTACACAATGTACATCACTTTCTTTGGAGGCTGAAAACACTTTGGTTTCTACTTTTTCTGTGGAACGTGAAGAAAACAATGTAATTTCAGAGTTCCTGTTACAGCTACAGCTTTTCCAAATTACTTTTGTAATAGTTTCTCTTACTGTAAGTACTCATCATTAGTGACATGGAAAAATACTATTGCAGTTATATTCTTCTTCCCTCATTCAGACAGCTGTTTAGGTGTCACAATTTGGTTTGACAAGGGGTTTTGAAGTTTAACTATTGCTGCAAGCTTTTTTATGGTGCCACCAACACCATCACATACTCCCTTGCCATGAGCAGTAACAAAAATGCCACTCTACACTAATACCATGAAAATCATTTCTGTGGTAGCAGAGATTAGCAGAGCTTTTTTTATATTTTGTACTGGGCGGCAGACCCATCAGAAAAATAAAAAAATTTTGTCAAGTTTGGAAGCATCTCTTCTTTCAAGTAATGGATAATTTTTCTTTGAAAAATTTTCACCAAAATAGTACAATGTTTTAAACTCTCTAAAATGCAAACAAAACTCTTATATCATACTTCATCATTAGCGTTGTAGTAAACTGCAAATGGATGAACATTTGCCATTGAATTATTCCAATGGAAGGATTTTGGAGACAGCTTCTGACCTCACCAGGAACCTGCAACAAACTGCCAAGGGAAACATGGCCGCAGATCGCTCGTTTCTTATCCCGGAGCGGTTACTTCTGGCGCCACACACATGATTGTTCTCAAAGCTTCCAGATATTGTATTTTAAATGAATTTTTACGGTAAATGTAGAAAAATTGCACAAAGGGAATTATACATTACAGTAACAAGTTACGGGTTGACTCAGGCATTGAAATCCCTTAAAAAATCATTTCACTTGCCTCCAAGAAGTGGCACTTGTTGGGTTCTGAAGCAGCATATCATTGACATTATTCCATCTCCATCAGTGACATTTTCTGTTCGTCAATATAGTTTACCTGAAACTTTGCAGTGCCAAATATGTAAAGCGTCTCAAAATATCAGGTAGTTTCAGAGAACTAAGTATTATAGAGACCTGTAATCAAGTTATATAGGGTGTTTTTAGCAGTTATCAGATGGAAATGGAGTGGGACATTTGTAATCTTCAGTGGTAAATCTACAACGAAAACTTCAAAACATGTTGGAGTACAGTACTTCCGTATTACAATTTAATTAGAAATTATATACTTACGGCATTGCAAATAATTGTGGATGAATCTTATACAATACAACTTGCGCTTTAAAACGACTGTGCATAATATCTGTTTAGGGAAGACTATTTTAGAACTGGCTTTGAATATTGACCAATTTGATGTAGTGTACTGCAAGTCTCTGATTTTAAAGAACTTTGTGAAAAAGTTATTACTCACGTAAATGTAATAGATTTTATGGCTTACTCTTACATCTATGTATAATACATAGTAAAAATGTTAGGCGTGTATATCTTTTTGTTTGGGAACTGTCACAGCCACAAAACTGATCAAAATACATTAAAATATTCTATGATGAATTTTTAAGCCCACTTTAAGTCAAGTTTTCGAGCAGAATTTTTTTCTATTATCTTAAATGTAAATTTAACATACCCGTAACCTTTCCAAAAAAATTGAGCAGGAGTACCACTATTAATAACATATTATTCAATTACTAAAACTTTTATCAAAACTTAAAAATGCCGTTTTGTTCATCATTGTTATTGTTATTGCGACTGCATCGTCATTGTCATCTTCAACATTGAACAATGATTGTAGGTGGTTTTAATTGTGTCCATTTATTCTGTAGAATACGTCTTATAACTGTGCATTTTCTGTTCACGTACCGATGACTCTCCAAGAAAAGACACAGAAACATTTCAATGAGTTAGTACAAGATTTTGATACACATACATAGTCTCATCACTAGGACCAGGCTGTATGTCGTCAGCAAAAATAGACTGCAAGCAGTGTTCCAGATTAGGGAACTTTTCTTTCTTTTAGCTGCAGTCTGCGTGATGTGCAAATTTTTATATGCCGTTCAATCCCATTATTTAATGAAACCATATTCTCTGTAATTATTCTTAAATTGTTTTTCATCCAATGTTCTTTCTATTTATAAATATTAGGTGATAATTTCCTGTTACCTTCCATTTTAGATCACTGAAGATGCACCATCAGATAAACTTGAAACACAAATCAAAACTTTAACTACTGAAGCACAAGCACAACCTATTAGAATAGCTAAATCATAACATAGCAGATCTGGTCACAGCAGTGTGTAAGAGGACAGAATACAATGAAACTTAGTCAGCATGCAGGTGCATAACCTTGAAGGAGATATGCTTGGAGGTTCATACCTGCTGCCACATAAACATTCTCTAGTCAGAAATACAGCCAAGTTTGTGGCTTTGGTACGCAGCCCTTGCACATTTTGATAGTAGACTGAAAACCGTTTATTGTGGCGACTATCCTGTTTTTTTTTGTTTGTACCGCCAACCAAACCAGGACTTAATGATTTGGTTGGCATGTTATTCCCGCAGAATGCTTCTAAGGTGGGAGAGCTCTCTGTTTTGGTAACTGTAGTAGAAAATTGTAGTTCGTTCTTGAGTGGACCTTTGAAAATGATAATGAGAGTTCATGCTGGCCAGAACATTGGATTATAGATTGACTCAATGCCACCCCTTTGCGTTGCGGGTTGAGTTCCCCGAGGAGGCTAAAGTCCTGCGGCTGAGACTCAGGGTGAAGAGTGGGGTACACCTCGGGGGAACGTTGATTTAACTTATGCACGCCCCAGTGAGTGAAACCAGGGGGAGTCGCGCATCAGTCGCACAAAAGGGGCGGAATACCACACCTTTTAAGGGGGCAGGCTTCTTTGTCACTCACCTGTTAAAAGAGTTCCCAGAGGAGTCGCTGTTTGCGATCGGAAAGAGGCTTGGGCTTGAAGTGCGCCTCTGCCTTCAGCTGCTGTACCCATCTGGGGGATGGTGGCATGGCCTGGTGCTGGGATTTCAGAGGACTTATGACAGGTGGAGGCCCTCAGGCCATACGCTGTAAGATCTGGCTCAGAGAATCTCTGTTGCGCCTGCAGGCACGCCGCTTTCCGCAGGGGGGTATCTGCTCGTCATTTACCTTTTTTGGGCATGTTTGTAAGTGCCTGGCACTGGTTCCGACAGAATTCTTCAAAGGACAATTGGTGTCCAGGTACTCTAAGGTATTAAGCGGTGCACTCGTGGCGGGGATCGTATCTGGTGTTGTCATTTGTGTGCGGCTTTTATCCTAGGGTCCTGGAAAGCTAGGATATCGTCTTTGCTGATGTGGATTTCAAGGACCTCGAGTGTTACATTCATTGGAAGAAAGAAGTACCTTTGTTTCACACAGGAAAACAGCACACGGTACATTCACTGATTTACAGTATTCATATGGTATTTACACTGGAATTATTTACACTGAATTACTCTGCTATTACTATAATAGTGGTCCACAACTCTGATACTGTACGATATACAATCTTTACTTATAACTAGTTAGCCTCTACGCATGTGGTCATCTCAATATAGGTAAAAGATTAGTAGATACTACAGTTTCAGGTTTGCGCGCTCCGCAGCGGCTAGAACGGGCATTAATATGGAGTGTGTTCACTTATGCAAATTGCGTGGCGCGGGAGATGTGCGAAAGCGCCACCTACGTCCCAGCTTCCCAGCATGCCTCAAGTATAATGGGTTTGGGCGAGGAAGGATTGAGGGTCTCCCTTCACAAGAAGTCGCCTCGGTGGGTTGAGGGTCTCCTTCACGAGAAGTCACCTCGTTGGGTTGAGGGTCTCCCTTCACAAGAAGCCGCCTAGGTAGGTTGAGGGTCTCCCTTCGCAAGAAGTTGTCTTGGTAGATTGAGGGTCTCCCTTCGCAAGAAGTTGTCTTGGTAGATTGAGGGTCTCCCTTTGCAAGAAGTCGCCTTGGTAGGTTGAGTCTGCAGCATGGGGATCTGCAAGCGTTCTCTGAATATCTGGGTGTGATGTGCCCCTTTTATATCTGAAGTTAAGGGGTTTAGGTGGGGGGAAGTCTCGGGTGGGTGGTAAGATGGTGGAGCACAGCATGACTGTTTGCTGTAGGCAGGTGTACCACCCTAACACCCATGTATTTCTCTACAAAAATACAAGCACATGGTACTTGGGAAGTTTATGGACAAAAATACCTTCAGGTCTACTTAAAAATGAGATGCTGTTAAAACATATTATTAAATAAAGAAATACAGTCACAAATATAACTAGTTTCAACATTCACTGGGTTATTTACATATATTCATGTAAAATCATGTCTAATAATAAGTAACCTTGTTGCGTGCCTTGTGGTTTTACAAGTTGCTACACTAGAGAGTCTCTGTTTTTATTTAGGCACGTGAAAAGTAAACACTGAACTATCCTTACAACCTTTTTATTCCGTCTGGAATTATTTACGTAAAAATGCATTTAGCACGTCTTAAAACAATTAACCCTTTTACTTATATACAAGCGACATCATGCATTGAGGTAAGAACTTAATTGAATTGGTTGGATGGACCTGAGGTAAAGTTATTGTTACAAGTTTGAGAGCACAAACTTTATATGTGGGCAGTTCCCATGAGTTCTTTGGGATAGAGGTCGTATAATTACAAATAAAAGAGTTAAATTAAGTACTGGATTTAATAGCTCACAAAGCTACGAAATACACAAAACAGTAATCAACTAGAACTCTCACAACACAATTAGTTATGCACACAATTACTCCTGTGTCACAGACACGTTAATTAACTTTGACAATTAAAGCACAAGAAAAGTCTACCATCAATTAATTAAACACTAT
>PNEQ01094073.1:0-17090 GCA_003012365.1 Medauroidea extradentata | reverse complement strand
AGCACCCCGAGTGCACCGCTGTCTTCACTCTTGAGGTCTTCTGTTCGACTCCCGTCGCGCACCTCCTCTTCGCCTGTCAGCCCGCCGCAGCAGTCCTCTTGTTTCGCCAAACACTGCTCCGAAGGTAGCCGCCTGCCGCCTCACAGTAGACTTTGACGTCACCAAGATGTCTTCACCAGTCTCTCTCCACAGGCGTAGCTCCTTCCTCTATCACTACCAATAGCGAACTCTCCTCAAATGTGCCGATTCTGTGGTTTTATACTAGCCCAGACAGTCGGGTGTTCCCCGCATTACAGGGGTCTAAAAATAGATATTTCATCATGTTTCGGATGTGCTTGTAGTCACGTCGGCCGCCCTCGAAGGGTTAAGACGCAGTTGGGACAGGTATCTATGACGTAGTTTCGGCGGGATTCCCACTAGACCTATGAGCCACCCGGGCTTTGAATCATCGGCCAGCCCTCAAGGTGTTACGAAACAGCCGCCGACCACTGGCCTCCAGGTACATGGCACGCAACAATATGTTTTAACTATTATTTTAGACAAAGCGATAGTGTAAAGTTCTCACTTTGCCGTGAACAGCCTATAATTCCTATAACATAACACTGCTTTCATTGGCAGAGCACGTGTTTGTTCTGTCAGCAAGAGTTACGTCATCCAAATATCAATTTTAAAAGTATTAAAATTGGTTGTTTTATTAAGGTAATCTAAATTAAAGTCGCTTTTCATACATGTTAAGTTGGCCAGTATGGGTGAACGTATTTTGCACGTTTGAGGCTGTCTATAAGTGCACATGGAAGCGGTAAGGGCGAGACAGTATGCTTATCAGCCTAATCCTGGCCTCTAGGTGCAAGTCACTGACCTGGCGTACAGTCTTCTAGCCGATAACTCGCCTCTATGAAACATTCAGTGGTGACCCTATAATTTTATGTCGTAACATTAAGGCCTCGAGAAAACCCGCCGACCAACGGCATCGTCCGACACGATTCCCACATGCGAAAACCCAGGGGCCGACCCCGCCGGGAATCGAACCTGGATCGCCTCATACAAAAGAAATTTAAGGAAATTCCATTATTCATATTTACGTTATCAGTAGAGATAATGGTATATCGCGGGAAAACTTGACTGTTTGCTGGATTTCAACGCGCGTTTAACTTACCAGAAGATTACTGGCTTTAGCTTGTACGTGGAGCTGTTACCCTATTTGACTGAGCCAATAATAATCCTGATATTGTAATAATTGATGTTTGTTATTAGTCTGTAGACAACTACGCTGTGGCAATAAACTACAGTGTTTTCAGGGGTATGTTGGCACAACACATTTTCGCGATATAGCCTACCATCATCTCTAGTTATCAGCCTATATCAGCCCTTTACATCAAAATTTTGAAACAAACGCTACTGCGGTATGATCAGTTAAAGGCTCGGAGTATGTAACTATATTTTGTAACATTTCATCTATAAAAAACAAGTCTTCACTCTGAGTCAGTGGAAGAAATTTCACTTAAAAGAACTATGCTAATTGAGAGTGAGTTTATCGTTTTAATTTATTCAAGTTGACAGAGCGAATGTTTTTTAAAAATAATTTTAGGAACACCTACAAATGAAAAAAATTTAAACATGGTTGTAATAGTCTCTTACTGAAGTGTTACTAGCGTCATTGGATTCGCCAGCACTCACTCGCCAATTATATAATATTTTTCAGACTGCTTTAATGTGTTATGTATGTGACAATATCTAAGGCCCGGTAGTTCTCGCGGAAAGATGTTTGCCCCACTTTGTTTCAGTGTCTTACGTGCACACCTGCAGCTCAACTTCATGATTATTGGCAGAGTATTTTTGTGCAGAGTTATTATTCATTTGACTGTGCCATTCAGTACACGGATAACTGTGACACAACGCGTCTGTGATTTGCGGGTTTAACCTCCAGACGTTGTACGTTAAAACAACCAATCACTGACCACAAAGCAGAGATGCAGGTGCGCACGTAAGGCAATGAAACAAAGTGGGGTAAAATATTTTCGCGAAAACTACCCTATATATAGCATGACTTACATTACCAAGTTTACAACAAAAACTGCAATGAATGTTCCAATTTTGAGCAAATAAAGATTTTTACGGCTCTATTATGAAAATCGTCATCGTTTGGTGAGCGAGAGAGAGATTTTCGACAGCGCTCAAAATCTAGGTCTTATAGCGCAGGTGAGGGGTTACATGAGGTGAGAATGGAGCAGCGCCGGATTGAAGGGGTGGGGGAAACAGTAGATCCCGATAAAAACCTGCCGATCAGCGGCATCGTCCGGCACGATTCCAACATGCGAAAATCCGGTGACCGACCTCGCCGGAGATCGAACCCGGATCGCCTTGGTGGGTGACGAATGGTCTGACCATTCGGCCACCACGTCCCCGTCATCGTTTGGTTACATTTAACTACCGCAAGGTGGTGCTTGTCTAATCCTTTTAAACTAACACAACGAATATGTAGTGAGAAATACATTTTAAAGTGTATAGTATAATGGTAGAACGCGACCGAAATGAAAGGTAATTTAAATCCGTTAGATGGAAAAGTACAGTTTTGTGAAATCAATACATACTGCCGTATACCGTTTGCGTGAATAAACTAGGTAAAGTTCAAGGCTTACTGAGCGACAAACGTGGCTTCATAAGTCAATATTCATCGTACTTTTCTATCTACATGCGTACTTCACATGTCACGCTGTGTACTGCAGCTCACGTGGTATTTAATTTACACAAATGGGATAAACTGTAGCTATTAAAAATGAAGGAGAAAGAAAGGGAACTAACGAAGTAAATAATTTAGGACCTTATAATTAAATTTAATGAAGTAACCTTACTAAAACATATTATTATTTCAAGATTATATATTATTTTTACAAGACAGGTGGTAATGCTCAGAAACTTTTTCATCATGCACGAATAATCAGTCAGCTTTACAGCAATGTGGCAGCCTATACATTTTCGGGCTCGTTGACTAAACAAACCAGGTATAATTGGCGCGAAATCGTCTCCTGTGTTTAAATTTTTTATGGCTTAAATGTGCACAAAAATATTGTATATTTGCAGCGTGGGTTATCGGATGGCAATTAAATTGCACAAAATAACCGGTTTAAATAACCTGCAATCCTCGGAAGTTTTTAGCAACGCACAGAAATGTTTATCTCGGCCGCATATTTCACTGTTTGTAATACTTATTTCCTTTTACTAAGCAATATTATTATATTAAACAGACGGAAGATGTACTACATTAACCAACTAAGTACCAATTAATAGTTTTTGGTAAAAGGTATTAATTAAGCTTTGAAAAAGTCTCATAAAAATATTCTTTTGACTTAGATCATGTTACAAATATTGACATTGTAGGAGAATGAAACATGTTTTATTCGAAACTAACAATTGGTGCATAGCTGGTTTATAGTAAACACCGACCAAATATTTTGCGCAAGAAAGCATTAAATATATATTACCGACTGGTCTGCAAATTCGTGATGATTTAATTTTTGATACTAGTAGGTCAAACACAAGAATTTCAAGCGGGCCTGTTTACAGAATACAATAAAAAAAAAACAGTCTTCTGAACCAGAGTACAATGGACATTCTAAATGTCTCTAAGTCTTTTCTCATTTATTATCTTTTTTCCTTTATTCCTGTCCTGATTATATTGTCTCCGTGATCATCTGAAAAATAAAACTAATAACACCTTTGTTTTATACAGTCTTCAAGCGACGCGCGGCAGGGAAAACCGGTACACGTAATAAAAATTACTACAGACCGTACGAGACCAAGAACAATTATTTTAAAAAGGTACAATGATTTCCGTATATGGCTTACGGTTTTTCAATGAGTTTAGAGTCCCACTACTGTTAAATTTGTTATCGAGGCGAATAAGAATATGATATACAAATACCGACAAAAATCTTATAGCGAAGTAGCAGTCTTTGTCGCCTGTATTAATATATACATAAAGATAGATTTGTTGGAGTCATAGGAAAACATATACATGGTGTAAATCAATAAAGAGGTCGAGCTGCAAATTTTTAGTAAGGTGAATATTATGTATAGTTAAAGTTCTTTTGAATTGTACAGTACACACCAACCAAATGATTAACTGTAAAGTGTATCTTGTATTAAAAATAAATTGCTTTTGTTTTACTTTGAAATTGCCCTGTTTTAAAACGGCTTAAACTGCCGAGTCTGTAAATACGATCATAGGCAAACGGTTGAAAATGTTTTAATAGACTACAATAAACTTGTACAAAAGTAAGTTTCTGCTCGCAGCACACATATTGGAGTATTCAAAATGACTACCTTCTGTGGGCGATAAAGTTTTGAATTTTTCGTCGAACCACACACAAATCAGTCTCTTTCCTGCTGGTTTGCCTTGCGTTTTACACCTGCTGTACATATTTTTTTTTCTTTTAACTGATGGGTTTGATTATGCTTATTTACTTCCGTGGTTTATATGTTACCGCCACTTATTTCCTTGTCTGCAGATGATGTATGTTGTGTAGCATTTTCAGCGGGGACAAAAAAGCAGGTCCTCTAAAAACTTTATCGCAAATCACAATTAGGTCACCAATAATTTCAGGGTCTTTACTATGAATGTTCAAAAGTTTTTACTTGAACATGCCGTGAGTATAACTTACATATTTAGTAAACGCCTCCCACAACACTGATGTGCTCTTTTTACATCTCAAACTCTACGACGGAAAATCAGTGACACTATTGCTTCGCTGTGATCGGCTCGCTTGACATTCCCCTCCTTCATCCTATCTCTCTGTGCACGGTCAAGACTGGCTCCCACTTTCTTTTGAGATTGAGAGAGTCAGTTAGAGATTTTTTGGTCAGCGCTTAACATCGAGGTCTTCAGCCCTGGTGAGGAGCATGGAACAACGTCGTGATGAAAGGGCGGGGGAAACGGGAGATCCCCGAGAAAACCCTCCGACCAACGGCATAGTCCGGCACGATTCCCACATGCGTAAATCCAGGGACCGATCCTGCCGGGAATCGAACCCGGATCGTCTTTGCGGGAGTCGAAAGGTCTGACCATTCGGCCACCGCGGCCCCCTTTCGAGGTTGATATTGCCGAGTTATATCACTCAAAAATAGGACGAGCTGACGTGGAAGTCTTTGGCATGTCCGATGTCCAGGCTGCCGAGCTGTATGCAAATATTCGTCAGACAGAAGATTTTTTTTGTAAACTGCATAACGTACAAGACGTGCGTGGTATCTGCTTAGGAATAGCATTCAAAACGTGTTACACACGTTTATACTCACTTGAAGTCTTACAGTAACCTTTACTGCACGTTTTATTGCGTACGAAAATAATGAAAATGTTTTTTTTTGCTGTCATTTCTGGCGCGACAATCTTGGTCCAGAACCTTAAAAAATTTTGTAGGAGTAGTAGGCCTACACCTTTGTCTTTAATATTACGCCATAGAACAACTGACATCACTGAATGTCTTATAAAGGCGATGTATAAGTAAGAAGACGTACACCGGTTCATTGACTTCCCCAGAGGCTAGGAGAAGGCTTGATGTGCGTGCTGTTGCCCTTGGCGCTCCGAACTTTTAACTCTCGGAAGTGCAAAATACGCACATTCAAATTGTCCACCTAAACACTCTTAACTCTTTCATCCCTATCAAACAAAGGCATGTATTGCCACTAAATGTAACTGTTTGCAGAGGTGTAAAAAATTAATACATTTTAAGTCGCAACAAAAATTAAATAACGTATAAAGAAAATAACAAACCAGTACACAAAACATATTCAAGACACATCAGGTCAGCGTTTACGTTCAGCTTAGCCATACTTTACAAAATATAGATACAGTTACTTGTCTCTTACTTGACGGAAAATTTATTTTCTCTTACATTGATTGGGAAGTTACCGCACTACAGTGTTTAATTTATGTATATGATACGTTGATTCTGAAGGAAAAACTATTGTTACGACATGTGCAGAACTTGCTGTTTGATAGACAAAATTTCAATGATAATTTATAAACTAAATAAGATGCTAAAGATAAGGAAGTCCAACGTATAATGTGTTTACTAATATTTTTGAAAAACTCAATGTGTATTGGCATCTCTCTGATCCACTTGAGCACGATGTGGAGGTTCGATTTCGACTCCTGCCACATATTTTAACATTGTGAATTAGGTTCTGTGTAATATGTAATATAACTGCAAAAATATCTGTGCCAGTGCGTCCCGATTTTTTGTTTATTTTTATAAAGAATTTTACTTTTCTGTCTGAGGAATATTCACTTACTTACAAGAAAATTTTTCCATGTATGTGTCACTTTATTGTTCACAAATCTTTTAGATTATTTCCCTTTATTACTTGCGTAAATATAATGTACATACACGTTAATTTTCTTTACACTGACATTTCATTTGTGTCCCTTACAAACAAAGGAATTTTATTTAAATTTTACAGTGTACATTCAGCTCCTTTAGTAGAACAGTGGCGGATAATATTTACTCCAAGAAGTTATAAGCAAGAGAGGAGTGATATAACAGGTTAGCAGAAGTAAAACTAGGGAAGAGCAGACTGACAAGTGTAGATAGGTGTGGGGGAGGGAATCATGGGTAATTGTTCCAGCGACGGAAACACTGTTCGTACATTAGCGATCTCCCAACATCCGGCATCTACCTTCACCGTCCTCCGATAAGACTTGGAGTCGGAGCTCTCTGCTGATGTGCAAGTACACAGCCATCAACAATAATTTACCCCGCCAACTGAAGCTCTCAAGAACGACGTTATAATAAAACACCAAATGGAATTTCAATACAATCCTTCGTATTATGATTAAATTTTTTGAACACCTAGCTAGTTATAAAATTAAAAACGTCACTCTCAGAAATTAGGACACGATGTGAATAAAATAGTAAAATAAGCTAGTTACAAGACAATTTTTTTGGGCTGTGGTATTTTTACATTTTAGCACTCTACTGAGGCGATTACCGTAGAGATTTGAAGCCCTCTAGGATAGCTAAAAATAACATTTTTCAGACTACCGTACTGCGCAATATCAGACAAAATAACGCACTGAGCATTGCTACACCAATAAAATTGAATTGTCTTTTTTTATTTAAGTTCGACGGGAACCTTGCACGCTTGTTCAGCGCTTGGCTCGTTGTGGCTATGCGACATTTTATGTGCGTTTCAAGGTCGCCCGTAATAACTCCGCCGCTTCTGAGGCACTAACGCACATGCAGGTGACGACCTCAATGAACATCTTTACAGTTATCCAATTGCCAGATTTTACTGCTTACAGCCGTAAGAACAACATTTGTGGTGGAAACAATACAAACTCAGCAATTTTTTACACCCTTGAAACGGTACCTTGACGAGCGTCGAGTGATGAGCCCTGTCATTCTCACCTCCCCTCCCGCAACCTCTTCGTAGACGTGTCTCGAGTGAGCGGGTGGAGGGGAGAAGAGTACTTTGTGAATCATGGGAATGGAAACACTTGTCAGAGGGTCGCCCCCAGGAGCTGAAGAAGCTTCGCCAGCTGGTTAGGTACCCACGGACCAAGAGAAAAGAAATGTACAGCCCTATTTTTTATTTTCTTGACACAGGTAATGCGAAAGGGGCGTCCGATGACGCATGGCAAATAAAAGTGCCCATGAGTAAGTACAACATGACCAGCACTTATCATCAAGACAGCTTTGTTATAAGATGCGACCATGTTTTGAAATATGGAAACATTCCTCAACAAAATATCACTTAGCATAAATACTGTCGTGGTGAAAAAATTCTTTTCAGGTCTTTTTTAAGATTAATAATCATTGATTCTTTCATTTTCATTATGACTAGTGTACAAAGCTTACGTCTTACGAAGTATAATATAACGTTGAAATATATACGATTATATGCAAATTACTCTTGCAATAAATTCAAATGTATAAATAAATATTTGTTGTGTTACTAATTGACAGTAAACATAATGCGTAATCATTTATAATAAAGCACATAGGAGAAAAATATTGTTTCCGATAGCTATTACATATTTTGTGCCTACTTGAAGAGTAATTTAGTGTTCATAAAATGTTTTTCTCTCACCGACAACACGGCTTTATGAGATATTCAGTGGTGACCATATCATTTTATGACGTGCGAGTTTTCTCGGGACTTTCCGTTTCCGCATGTAGGTGACGACCTTAATGAATGTCTTTATAGTTACACAGTTGCCAAATTTTTTCTTTCGGCTTGAAGCAAACTTTAAGCTGTATTCATAGCCACCACTTGACGCACTTACGTACGTAAGACTTGTACTCCTTATATTTGTCGTAAATTATTTTATACATTTAGTTCCAACTCTATCAAGTTACAATGATTTACAGCCTACATTTTGCATTACAAAAACCAATTTTATGCATGGTTAGATTATATGTTGTGAATCCAATCTCAAAAATCACACGCGATACGCGTTCCGTATTGTTCTTACTGATTGTGCACTTCTAAGCTTCAAATACGCAAGATATGTTCACCCAGGCGGCCAATTTAAGATTAGAATAAACCTATTCAAATTATACATTAGCGTAGTATATGTTGGCGTTGTCTTGGTGGTCATTATCTCTGGGATGTCATGCTATTATACTGTATCCATTCCAAGATTGCAGTAGAAATAAACATTGTCACAGGTGAGCCCTCGATCATTGGTTGGCTGGTTAGTTAACAGTGTCGTTGCGACAGGAAATAGGTCCTACGCTAAATTGCTATGTTTTAGTTCGGGATAGGTAATTTGATCGTTTAGTTGCGTTTTTTGATCTTCTGTAATATAATATCACTCTGTGCGCATGAAATACTATATGTGCATGGAATGGATTAACTACGACTTACGCGACGACGCCACGTCCATCGTGATTCCATTTCCTCCTCCACAGCGAGGCGCGATTCCGTTTCTCCACTTGTCGCCAGCCGACAGCTCGCGAGACACGTGGAGGTGGTGCGACGGTTTGTTGCACAGCCAATGTCGTTCAAGCGCGGGAACAGGCGGAGTGATACAAGCTGCAATCTTGGAATGGATAGAGTATAGAGATTAGGTTGGTTGGTGAAGGAGTATGGCATACATCTTAACACCAAGACGACGGTTAAGAATTCCGGAGCTGTCTGCAGTCAAGATGCCCTGTTTGATTTTGGTTAAAATGTCGATGAGCTTTTTAAGCTTAAGGTCATGGATAATACAATACATTTTTACAAGGGGCCAATAAGGGTGACACTGGCACGCACATCACGTGCCCATTGTCGTTCCACGCAAGGCTCTCAAGAATTGTTCAGGTTTCTCCTCGTTCCGTTGTTGACTATAGAATTTGTCCTAGTAGTTCAGAGACTACGAATTAAATACCTGCCTAAAAGCTTAGAATACATAGTAGACTCTAAGAAACAGAGGTAAGATTTTTACGAACAGTCCAGGGTGCAACAAGAAGAAACAGATTGAAAGTCATACCCTGTGGAAGAATATAGTAATTTACGACTTAAATTAAATGAGTAACAAAAAATTACAAAAAATTGGAAAGATCCTATGCAAAGAATTGTCGATGAGCGTATTCCAACACAAGACAAAACACCGCAGACCCTTCAGAAGATGAATAGGTCAAGAAGTCGCAACGGACCAACCAGTCTAAATTTAGAGGCAGAAGAAGAAAAGCTATGATAAAAGGTCTGATTATTTTTAGACGGAGAAACATTTTTAATAAGCAATGCGACCAATTACACACATGCATGGCTGCGTATCATTTGTACGGTGTTTTGCGTAAACAGACCAAGCGCTAATTTTGACTATCAGTAAAACGTGCTATAAGTTTTTCAGATTTAAACATATTTGCGCAATTATTTTAGTCCTATAAAGTCAATACTCATGACAACTGGATGTAGGATTAAAAATATTTTTGTTAGACTGTTTCAAAGATAGGAAAATTATTTTATACATTATACTTACACTTGGCGGTTGGTCTATTTATGCACAACACCATCCATTTTGTAAAAGTTTTATGTTGAACACATGAAGATAGTGCAATTGGTTTGTTGCGAAATTACAGTATATTAATCTCTGCACTCATCCTTTTACCCAGAGTAAGCGTTTCTCTAAACGTTAAACTATACACTATGTGCGAGTATTTAAGAGCAGTCGATTATTCACGTATACTCCATTTCATACAAGTTTGGGCAAATTTGACAGCAACTTATGGGCAAAAGTTTGTAATTCTTTATTATTTGTGTCACTATACAAAACAAACTTTGCAGTACAAATATTGAAATGGACATCTCAGGTTTATTTTAGAGCTAAAAATGTCTTGCATTGTGCAATAATTAATAAAATACTGAAAATTATTATTGCCCACAAGTTGCTGTCAAATTTATCCAAGCTTACATGAAACAGAGTGTACCACGCAATACCATTGTAACGTTTGTAAGTAAATTACAAGTACAAATTTCAACTTCCAATTAGTATACTTTATGTGCTTTATAATTTTTTTTTGGGAAGTGTGTCATACTTTCCCTTAATATAGCTTAGATATTGGGAGTATGTTATGAAAGAAAAATGAATCTGTTTTTATAAATTAATTACATTTACTCTTTTTCAGAATATACCCGATAAACTATAGGAAGCTCAATATCTTAGTAAGTTAAAGTACACGTTACCATTCATTGGTAATATGGACAATAACTGCATACCTCATAAAGTTGTCGTTGGTATTAAGAACGTAACGAAACGCTTCCTCCTCAGTTTAGCTGTGTACTCAAATATCTTGAGGCAAAGTAGGTGTGAAATTTTACCACGTTTCCGAAAAGGAAGCCGGCGGAAAACTACGCTGCACTCTCACACATTAAAAATTAAATACTGGGAACAATGTTTCGTTATTATGTGACTGGAAACTGTGGTGAAAGTGAACTGATGAGATGGGAAGCAGCTGAATACCCTAATCTTACATCTGTAAACATACTCCTGGTTAATTAGGTATCCTCAAAATAGCGAACTTCCTAACAGCAAGAAAAAACTTAGAAAATGACGTGTCTGTTTAAGTATATTTTAGAATTATGACCCACTAACCAGATGAATTAAGAACTTCACACTTTTTCACGCACAGCAGAGATTTTTAAAACGGTATAACAAGCTTCGTATACACGCGTGTACTTTCATAATCATAAACGCTCTTTTAAGTAAGGAAAGGTAATATTATCGGGCACAAGCAGTTAACGACGTTAATTAAAACATTCTAACGACCTCAAACTTACCAGTACTCATTACTTAAGAGGGTGTAGTAGATCAATGAACTCTGAAAACACAAATTATGTATACACGTTTTTGAAAGTCAATATTTAACAACTGCCCAACAACAACTCTATGTAATGATATTAGCCAACTTTATGAGCAAACATTCATCCAAAATGATTCGTTTGTTAAGCGTAAACCTTTGCACGACAGGTCAATTTAAGAGCTATCGGCGACAGAGACTGTCCTTCAGAAATACTGTACGTCATTCGAGAAAAAGAAATTTTCTCCGAAAGTTTGCAGAACCTATTGTCTAACGTTGCTGTTTTTTATTTTTGTAAATTGGTTTCGAGAAACCTAAAATTTTTAGCTGATGCTTCTAGCGCTGAATTATTCACCATGCGCTCGTAAGTGACATCTGAAAATTTTTTACTGCTTACGTATAATGGCTTAATAACATTTTCTAAAATAATACACCTGACTTTGGTTGGGTGCAACGCTGTACATTACTGATTGTCGCTATTTTGAGACACAGCTTGTGCATGCCTAAAGACACCGAGACACCGTAGGTCCCAGTCAGATGGTAATATAGACATTTACGTGTCAGTCATTAATATGTAGTTTTTTGGGAAGTTCTCTACAGTAAAATAATACATATAAGTAAATAATGTTGTATATTAACTCTAAAAACACTTAAGAATCACTAACTCAACTGAACCAAAAGGAGCTTAGAGTCATTTTCATTATCAATTCTAAGGCAGGGCAGATACATAACATTTTTAATAAATAATTAAAACACTTCTGGAATTTAGCGTACAAATTGCCACTGTTACCAAAACTTGTAATTTAAAACGAGAGTAACAAGAAATAATATAATATATTTTCTGGAGCGTTAGTTTGTGTTTGCGTACTACCTTATATGTAACGTTTCCAAGTTAGTTAATTTATGATAGAAAATTATTATGTAATCACTTAAAATTTAAATATGTTCGAAGTTTTTGGGTTTGAATCCATCGAATTGATTACTAGAAAGGCATGTTTCTGTGAAAGTAAAGTGTTTTCATATTTAAGAACTGTAATTTCTGGTATAAACATACTGGAATCGATTTGTGTCCTCAAAACTTAACGGCCCTGGAAACGAAGGTGAGATAATATTCAGAAGTAACGCGTTTAGGTAGTTTTATTTGACGAAGCACATTTTTATTACACAAAAACAATTTAAAACTGTGCTTCACGGCGTCCTTCTACATGTGGTAAAAAAGGCCAACTTTCCCCTGGTTTCCAATGGTTTTCTATGAAACCGTTTGTTTAGATAACATATTTTGGTCGTGGACCTATAGAAGATGTTACCGAATATACATTCAAAACAGATCCGCCAAAATAAAGGTTCAGTTTGTTATATGATTTATCGCAATTCGACGGCTCATGTTTTGTTGTCAACGAAAATATATATTCGAAAACTAAAGTAAACTGTATACCTAGACAGAAGCTATAGAGTTTAAATGTGAAATCCACTTTGAAACAAATTTAATCTCAATTAATAAATGTTTTTATTGTGCTGTAATGCGTCGATAGCGAGGTTATTAGAGCCGGTAACACGCAACGTAGTACAATGACAGAAGCTGGGAGAGGAGTCGACCATGTTCTTTATTTAATGATCCCAGAATTCGCCCGGAGCGATTTCGTTAAACTAAACTCAGAATGGCCTGAGCTACTGAATTGAACCCAGGTCCTCCCGCAAGGCGTGTCAAACATGTTACAGTTGCGCCATATTGCTCGGCATAAAAGAATAAAGCGAGACAGAAGTTATCCTTTAAACTTAATAAATTAACACACCAATTCAGAACGCGTTTCTATACTGTATAGTGATATGTATCTTTTTAATTTCTCGAAATATAAGTGTTCTTATAAAAAATTTGCTAAATCATGGTAGGATGGCAAAATCTGACCCCCACAAAACTGGTGCACACAATAAACATTTACGCTGTACTAAGACCCAATTTGTCCAGTATTTATTTCATTTATAAAGAAAATTTTTTTATTAATGTGTAGAGATAAACAAAACTTATAATACCAAATAGTTATTCTACTTACGTTATAAGCTCTATATAAACAAGACTCCCCGATATATTATTTTTTTTTATTGTACAGTAAGCTTTAAGTCGGTTCGTAACTACTATTCTGAAACGAAAAGTGTAACTTTTAAGCTTATAGCGTGAATTCTGTTTACCTTGCGTTGCAGTAGAAGCATCGCAGTTGAACTTTTAACTTATACTTAGGCCGTAATCAGCCAAACAAAATATATTCTTAATTTTGTGTGATACGTTAAAATTTTAACTGAGAAGCTGGTGCTGTGCGCAAGATAAATAGAATTCACGCTATAATCGTACATTTTACACTTTTCTTCTTAGGATATTAAAAATATCAAAAACAAAATAATTCAATATGACGACTGATGTCCCACCTGAACGGTCTAAGTAGGAAATTTTTGTTCAGAAATTAACGCCGGGATGACAATTACTTAGTCTTCAATACGATACGGACTGTCATTGATGAGAAGAAATCAATATTTTTTTCTGAATCCGGACTAGTATTGATTACCTACCATTGGCGTTTGTTTCTAGCCATGGGTGCTATGGTAACAGTCAGAGGAAACAACAACCCATGGCCAGGACTTCAGGCGCGCGAGCAAAGCACTGTTAGTTAAGAGGGCGTGGTACATATTTCAAAGATAAAAGCATTAATGTGTAAATGTAGGATTCTTGAAGCCAATTTGCGAAAATTAAACAATAGCAATCCTAGACAATAGTTTTAGCCAACGTTTTAAACCAAAATTGTTTACAGTGTTATGAACTTCTGAGGCACAATATCTGACGCCGGAACCTCGTGCAATTAACTGCGGCGCACGTGATCACGCGTAACGAATGAGTAATTTTGGATAAATATTTACTCATAAAGTTGGCAAATACCATTTTCTAGGATTGTCATTGAGTATTTTATCCATATTGGCTTCGAAAAAAGTGTTGGAATCAATTGACGTTTCCAGCATTTATTTATATACCACGCACTCTTAAGGCCAAGCCCTATAGTTTTACGGTGATTTAAAAAAAACATATTTGTCTCATTAAAGAATCCCTACACTATTCTGTCACAAATATATCATAACATGTACCTAATATTTGGCAGCAATATGTCTCACAGTTTCGCACCTGAAGTGTCACCAATTTTGTAATGAAAATAAGCCAAAATAATTTTTTTTTTTTTGTTATTGAACGGGGCACTATTTTGCTAAAGCCTACATAGAATTGTGCATCGTATGACGGTTTTCAGTCTTGAATTTTTTCAAAATTATTTCGTTGAAAAGTGTGGAGTTTTTGCACCAATGTGAAAAAAAAAAAAACTACCTACCAATGGCCTTAATAATACAGTTATTTCTGTGATTACACTTCATCTTCATACTCTTCACTAGTAGCTCCAACGTCTTCATACACAGCAATTTTTTCTCATCTTACCGGTAATATTTCCGCCTAAACCTGGCGTACGCTTCACGGCCGCAGAAGCTGTCATCAATTACGTTCTTCCGGCTTACAAAAGCTGTTTGGAGGAGTTGCCCATTACAAGCCTCCGTTCATGGCTACTTAGGCAATTACGCGACTTGCCGTGTCACGCTGCTTCATTTGTCCAAATTAAGAAGGAGAAATTCCAGTATTCGTGGTGATTGCCGGATGTGTCCGGTACTGTATTTTCCGTCGTGTCCTTGCATAGCAGCTGATAATTAGGCGTGGCTCAGAGACGACAAATACACAAACACCAAGTTACCCCTTGTGAATGACTTCCACGCTTGCGTATATGAATCCTAACAAAGTATATAAAGCCTGAGTACATGCACGATTTCATTGCTTCTCTTGAAATATACCTACGACAATATGAGGACAGTGCTGGTAACATTAATACTGATGATGGCAGTTCATCATGGAGCTGTAAGTATCGCGAGAACAAATAACAAACTTATATTAAACTGATATTATTTGCTTGTAATTTAACCTATTCATAAATATTTTGTAAACGAGCGAACTGGATTAATTTTAATGATTTGTGTGGTATTATTTTAAGAGACCAATGTCATAAATGTTACAAATGCAGTTTAAAAAAACTCTATATTTTAAATTTTTTGTCTGAGTTCTGTAACAGTAAAATTTCGTAGCGCAATATTAGTAACTATCGAAATATCGAAAAATATAAACTGAATGTTGATCAGTGTTAGCCACCATATTTAAGAAACACCTGGATTAATATAAAAAACACGTAAACGCGCATTAAGAAATACTAGAAAAATAATATCCGCGAACAAATTACATTGGTTTTGAAAATCATTACGATGGATAACTAGTACTAGTTAAAAGTACGTGCTCGTCCATATTACAATGTAAAATATTAAACGGATTCAGGAAACACAATGATAGAAACATACACTGGGATTACACACATACTTCCCACAAATAACATGATATGATCACCCCTTAAGAGGGAGTGGTACGTAATTCAACGCTAAAATATTTAATCTGTAACTGTACGTTTCTTGAAGCCAATTAGCGAAACTTAAGCAATAGCAATCCTAGACAATAGTTTTAGCCAACGTTTTAAACAAAATCGTTTTTGGTGTTATGAAATTCTGAGGCACAATCTCTGACGCCGGAACCTCGTGAATTTGACTGCGGCGCAAGAGATCACGCGTAACGAATTGGTAATTCTGGATAAATATTTACTCATAAATTTGGAAAATACCATTATCTAGGATTGTCATTGAGTATTTTATCCATATTGGATTCGGAAAAAGCGTTGAAACCAATTTATGTTTACAGCGTTTATTATCTACCACGCACTCTTAAAGTCCCACAGGAAAAGAAGATATGGAAAATCACTGCACGCCAGTAAACTGGCTTGCGCGTGGAAGTGATGATACTGCAATAAACCGGATGGTCATTTTAAAGGGAAACAGTGGGATAACGCAAAAAGGACGCACCAAATCCAAAACCTTTTCAACCAAAATCTATTCGATAAGAAAGGGTCAAACCAATGTAACAAAATGTGTGACCCTCCCTCCATCTGGGGTTGGGAAGAGAGAGGGAGGGTATATTTGAATTTGTAAACAAGAACACACTATTTTTTCTTGCAGATTTGGATTGTACGCTAAATAATATGTATGTTTGCTTTAACACTTTTTTAAAGTAGTTCCATGGCGCAGCAATCGCGAAAAAATCGAGACTTAGGGCCATATCTGTAAAAAAATTTCGAAAGCGCTGTTAGCAGACATTCATCTGGCAACTTGCTAACTACTTGCGTCCTATAAACGACTTTCGGGAGCTTGTCAGCTGAAAGCGCTTCCACGTCCACTTGAAGTGTAAATATGACAAAATAGCACCACTTTTCTTCCATTGGATAGTACGCAGAACGAATATAGGAACGCACCCTGCAATTTTCGATCGTCGTTTTCGACATTTCACTTTTGTTGTTCATATCTGAGATTACGTTATTGTCTTTGGATTTAAGTTAGGTATGTAAAAGTAATATTTTTTGTGAAGGTTAAATACGTTTAAAGTAGTATTTGTGAGGGATTTTTTTTAGTGAGCATAATATTGTGTTTGTATGGAGAACAGTACAGATTTTACAAATACTTAAAACCCATGTTTGTGTTATTCAATTAAGAAACACATAAAAGGGAAAATAAAAAAAACCAACTAAGGAATAACATGTCACACGAGTCACTTGATGAAAGTACGAGGACATTTTTAAATTTAATTTAACCTTTTATTTTATTGCTGACACAATTATCGCAATAAACTAACGAATA
>PNEQ01094072.1:0-17091 GCA_003012365.1 Medauroidea extradentata | reverse complement strand
TACCCTCATAAAAACATTACAATTTCTACAAGTAGTTTTTTCAACTTTTACTTGAAATATGTGCTCAAATAGCACCATTTTGAATCTTCAAATTAAAATTTTTCCGGGGGAGGGCCCCCGGACCCCCCTTTTAGGGGTCGGGGGGAAGTGTTTACTCCTTCGGGAAAATCTCCAGATTTTGGATTTGTCAAGGTTGGCAGGTATGTACATATGTAAAATTTTAACAATCATGTCTCGTCCACAGTTCAAACTCTCTCATTCAATGATTTACAAAACTGGCATCTCAACTTGTCAGTCGCATGTGGGAATTGTGCCGGACGAGGTCGCTGGCCGGCGGGTTTTCTCAGGGATTTCCAGTTTCCCCCGCCCATTCATTCCGGCGCTGCTCCATGCTCACTTCATGTCATTCCTCACCAGCGGTAAAGACCTCGACTTGTCAGTGTTCAAGACGATTCCTGAAGGGATTATTATCAACACTAAATGTCGTTGTTGTTAAAGTGTCCCATCATGCTGTGTAAATTAAGCGCATCCGACCCTTCAGTGACGTGAATAAAAAAATTAACAAACATCAAACAAACATATAAATAAAAATACAAAGCAAACTCTGCATCGTTATGACCTGAATTTTAATTTTTTAAAAGTTGGTGCCAAAAACAAAATTTAGAAAAAACCAATATAGTTAACATGTTACATATGTGGAGACAGCCGCCTCTGCACTCCACAGGGGGCAAGTCTCCATCAAACCTAACTAGGAGCTCAAGTACTCACAACAAAATTATAGAAGTCTGCCTCCAACCAGAACCACAGAAGGAATAGGCCCAGTCATGAGACGCAGCGATTCACCTGGCCAGGGCTCATATCCATGCAATGCGCCACGAGGATTAAGGAGGGGGGACAAAAGAACTCAAGCAAAAAACAACGAAGCAAAAGTAACCGCTTGAGCCAGCAAGTGTAGCAAAGCGTAGAGTATCTGAAGCACAGTTCTTTCTAATTTCCGCCACGTCGCCACCATGTGCTAGGCACCCACAGGGCAAGCTTCTAATAGACTGTTGGAAAAGGTGGAAAACTGAAATTATCTGATATTGAGGCTTTGAGGCTGTTTGGATTTTTTAGTGTATTGATGGCCCAGTTCCAAGCGTCTGAGTTCTGAACTATTGTAAGAAGATGGCAAGGACTTAACAATTCTGGTGCTTTTTGCAGGAGTCAAAAACTTTGTTATGGGAAATTGCATACGCTGCAACTGACTTTTCTTGTGGGCAGCTTAGCATCGGCATCACTCATGTGGTCCCTATCCTCATCTGTGGAGAAAGTTAACGGAGAAGGAATACTACAGATATTATGGAGCAGATGGGTAAGGTGACAACCTAGAAAGGGAACACAAGGAGGGACTCCAGTAGACCCGTGTGACCTACAATTAAAACCAAGATTAATGTATTCCATGCCTATGTCACACAAAGTTTGATCCTGGTAATGAAATATAGTTAGGCAAGCTTTAAGATTTTTACTAAACTTGTCTACCTGATCCCCCCTTAGGGAAATAAGGGCTTGACGTAAAGTGTTTTATCGCCCAACTAAAATACAAGTCCTTAAGTGCACCTGATACAAAGTACCTAGCCTTATCAGTCAAAAACTATGCAGGAGCACCAAATACTTTCCAAACATGCTCAGTGAGGGCCTTCAATATTGCGGATGTTTTCATGTTCTTTAAGGGAAGCAAAAATACAAATTTTATGTAGGTATCTAACAGGATCAGTATACAAACATTTCCTTTCCTAAATCTTGTAAATGGGCCAAAAATATCCATGTGAGCCACTTGCCAAGGCCCGTCAGCTAACTCTCCGGCATCGCTGCCAAAATTTGCTTGTTGTGCGGGTTTACATCTTTGACAGGCATTACATTCATGTATATACGTGGCCTCGTCCTGTATGACTTGATTTTATTTCTTTGGTACAATGGTCAATTCAATTTTATTTATGTGTTCTGTTGTTGCCTGCAAGACCCTCAAGACTTTCAACACGAATATTCTACATTTTGAAAACGGACACAACATTTACATATATTTTCTTTTATGTATGAAATGCCATCTAACATGTATCTTTTCTTTGCATTTCTATCCAATTCTGCTACAACATGTGACACAAGAGTAAATAAAGTGTTTAACAATTGTTTTACATTTCATCGATCTAGAATAGATACTTTGCACTTTTCTACAAAATTTGCATCATTACACTACAAATTTTCTGCTGTTTCTGTAAAACTACACATTAAAAAATCATATTAATCAAGTCGTGGTTAGGTTTTTCAGGCAGCATACTCAATTACTTTACGTAATAATTTCACAACAGGAGCGCAAATACGAAAGGGGAGATTATGTTGCACCCCCCTTATTAATTTTTGAAACAGGGGCAATCCTTAAACAATCTACCTATTATCTACAATAATTTTACGTGATGTCTATTTTACTGTAATACAATACATAATTTAAAGTCATTTTATGAAAGAAATACTTTATTATCCAAGATGGAGACCATTGCACTTCCGTAAGAGGTGGTTCACTGGACATTTTAAATGTTTTAATAATTGTTTTATTTTTACGAGATGTTGTTTGTTTTATCATATTCTGACTAATTTTTACTGTAACAAAATTTTTTTTAGCTTTCTTAGTTTTTGTGTTATAGCATATTTGAGCCAGAACTTATATAAAATGGTTTTATGCAATAAAGGAAAACCAACGTACTGAAACGAAGAAAAACACACTGAAGAACAGTGTGTCACAAGCCATATGTTTACAAGCTGCATTGCCTTTTTTTTTTGTATTAAAAATAATGAATCTGAAATAAATAATTTGTTAATTTTTTAAAAAAGTTAAGAAACACAAAAACCTTATCAATTAGGTTTTTATACATGTTGCGTCATAGTCAATGGCACTGTACTTCAGGGTGAATTTTTTTGTTCCAGTAAGTTGATTGTTTTTCATTTCTTGCATGAAACTGTTTTGCACAAATTTGGACTTAAACATGCAATTATACAATATACAAAGCTATGAAAGCGAAAAATGTTTTATTTCAGTAAAAAATTGTTTCAATATATGCCAATAAAACAAACCACCCATGTAGTATAAATAAATAAAAAAGTTAAAACATTTAAAATTTTTTGGTGAACTCTTCCTTAAGAGTGAACATTTGTTCAGTCATTTGCTGTAGATTTCAATGAAATTTTGTATAGAGTTTTTTTGAGTTACTATTGTTGTCTGTACATAATTTCGAAATTTTCCGCAGCATTTTACTTGAGATATCGAACTATACATTTTATTAATTAAAAGCAGTTTAATTAATAACTGTAAGAAGACTCATGTCTGACGCACTAATCATTACTGCACGTAACCTTCTTGTGTAAGAAAATAAAAATTAATTAGGTGCATTATTTATATTATAAATTAATTAAATTGTGAATCTCTGCATAATGTAAAAGTGCAGTCTTTTATAAAGTTGCTCTCACATATTACTAACAAACTGCAGAGACATCGCCTTAAGCCATTATAGACAGAAAACATTACAGAATAATTTGTCGCCTGACCCATGTCGGAGCTATGTATGGGAAAGTCAAAATTTTGTTAGTTATGAGTACTGTTGCCACCAAACGACGTGAGGGCTGGCCTCCCTAGTCCCAGTTTTTCCCCACTCCGAGCTCTGGCCACCCTGTTCCGGCTAGTCGCGTCACCCCTCCCGTCTCAAGATCAACCGCTGAATAGCGTACTACGCATCCTGAAAAAATTTACATCCTCAGTTCTAACAAATAAAAACACACATTTAATATGTTTTTCACTAACCTCAGTTGCAGTTCGTTGACAATGGCTTACAGTACCCAAAATTCTGAGTTATATGTTAATTTTAAAGCATAAGTGTACCTGCAGTGATAATGATTTGTATATCTCAATCGAAAAAATTTATTCCGTGGCAAGAAATCCTGCAGTTGAAGAGAAGTCAATTTATTACTACATTTATAATAACAATGAATAAATTTTGGGATAAATAAAACGTTAAGAAACCTCTGCAAAAACAACATCAGTGATATGTTTAGTTGAACAAGATTCCACGGTGCTGTAGTGGTCTGAACACTCATTTTGTACTTAGCGGTTTGGGTTCTATTCACTGCAATATCATTCTCGAATTTTGGATTTTGAATACGTAACGGGCGTTGGCACTGGCTGGCGAGTTTTACTGGCGTATTCTTGTTTACACCATTGTCGCATTCTGTAGCTGATTAATACCTCATATCGCCTTCTCAAGCTCTCAAGGCAACAATGTATATCGCTAACCAAAATTTCTCCATTCCATTAGGGTGAATAAATATAAAATATATAAAAATGCACATATAAAACAATTTGAAATTATCATCATCGCTTATCAAGTAGATTATAATATTCCACACAAAACCAATAATTTTATATGTAGACTATATATATACACGCACACTAGTAGTGAGCAGATCATTTTTGCTTTAGTTGAAAAATCTCTTTGTATACCAGATAGGCATTTCAGTCGTCAAGTTTATTTAATGAAAGAGCTGCTAGTTGAACTATCTCCGCAGCAGGATATGTAGCTATAGTTGTCCACGTGACTACGCTTGGACCTTGTTTATAATCCCAGCAAAGTTAACATTATGGGGTAATTACAGACTTCTAAATGTAAGAGGGCAGCCAAATGAAATACGCAGTTTACGTGGTATGAAGACTTATTTCCCCCGAGCACAACCATTGGTGATGGTGTCCTCAAAAACATACGTTTTTTCAACACCTCCACTTGAAGTTAAGTACCATTAGGCAGTTTTTGCGGGATAACGTTTTTCAGATGTACAAACTTTTTTTGTGTCCCAACCTTGAGGTTAGTGAGATGGTATATGCGGGATGACGCTGTCGAGAAACTTGAGTGGATAGTAGACAGCATTATACATTTTTACCCACTATTGAACGACTTCATCCAAATTGCACCAATATAATCTGTTTGCAGTTTTTGTGTGTCAGATTTGCACATTTTCACAGCTTTAAAGGCATTTGAATCAAGAACTTTCGGAACAACAAACCGAAGCTACAAACAACTGCGCCGTAAAACGTCGAAATTATTCACGAAAACTAATTTTAAAAAATAACTTCGTAGGCTTATGGATGTAGTACAGCAACGATAGAACTGTATGTTAGAACGAAACTCCGGTATAATTTATTTCTAGCTGGTTGTACTTGCTATTCGGATCGTCTGCCTTGAAAGTTTAAAAAGTAAGTTGTCTTCTTAATAATTAAATTATCTTATAAAATAAAAAAATTGTGTTACCATCTTTAGGTACTTAGCCTACGTAAACATCATTCTGACGCAAAAACCACTTCGATATCTCTACTGGTTTGATAAGTATCATCAGCTGGTTGAAAACAAATTTTTTTGACTTTTTGCTCCTTTAGGTGTCGAATTTCAAGAAATTCTTAATTTTACACCTTAAATATTTGTTCAAGAATCCAAGTGAAGTGAAAATCACGACGATATCTCGTTCAGTCGAAGCCAAATCGAACATTCAGTAAAAATTTCATATAATTCCTGTACAGTACTGATAGATCGAATTGTGAAAAATCTGAAAAATTTTTGCGGCCACTTACCTAATCATCATCATGAAGCAAAAATAAACTGAATATCTCGATGGGTTCGAGAAGATTTATCTAAAACACATTCCAGGGATTTTAATCTCCTAAGAAACTGAATTTCGAAAAATCCTTGAATCAAATTTTTAGACTACTTTACTGGTGTCCCTTAGACGTGGAAAACACGACAATAACCCGCTAGGCTCAATATATATCGACGATTAATTGTAAACACATATCATCACTTTTCACCTCCTTAGGTGGAGAATTTCGAAAATTCGTGAAATTACTTTTCAGGTATTTGAGTAAGCATCAATCTTAAACGTAAAACACGTCCATATATACATATCAGGTGGGTCGATTGTGAATCGAAAACACAATTTACCCTCTTTTTATACCTCTTTAGGGCCAAATTCGGAAAATATATTTAATTGGCATTTGAGAAATTTACATAATCATTAATTTAAAGTGATGATTACTTCGATTTCTCGATTGGTTCGATAGCTGTGAAGGAATAATTGAAAACACATTTCACATATTTTCATCACCTTAATCATCAAATTTCGAAACGTCTTGGAATACTGGCAGTGATTTGTATACGTAACCAGTATAAGTAAAAATTACGACGATAGCCAACTGTGTTCTACTGATATAGACGATTCATAAAAAACATATTTTATATTTTTATTACTCCTTGCGGTTGAATTACAAAAACTCCTAAAACAATTTTTTTATATAAATGTAAGCAAATTTTGAAGTAAAAACCAGCTCTCTTATCCCGAACGATTCTATAGACATCGATATTTCATCAGAAACACATTTAAAGTCTTTTTACCCCTTTAAACGTTGAATTTTGAAGAATCCTGAAATTAGCTAATATATTCATTTTTATGTGTGTCCCATTAAAGTAAAAATTACGATGATATGCCGTTAGGTTCGAGCTCTATCAACATTTCTTCGAATATACACTTCACCACTTTTCACCCCTTTAAAGGTCGAATTTCGAAAGATTCTTTCTTAGTGCTCGCCTACGACCTAAGGGGAAACAACACACAGTGGTTTGGGCTGCGGTTTGATATGTCCGTCAGTAAGTAAGGGTTCTCTTTTACATACATACATATATATATATGTGTGTGTATGGGTGTAGGCAGTTAGGCCTAAATCAAACCATAATATTTAGTGTTACGAAATAAATTGTAAAGTATCGCGGAAAATACAAGGCAAAGATTTTGAATTGCTGATGCAGACTAATATAAATTTCACCGTAACTTCGTATGGGACGTTCGTTATAAGAACGAACAACATTTTCAAAGAAAATCTGATACATTTTTGGAGAAACAAAGTAGTTGGGGATGTATGTATATATATTTTAAGGTTTATTGCAAAATTATCAGTACTTGTATAAGTGTATGGTAGTTCTACATATGAAGACTACCATGCCAAAACGTTGTAAGTGCCATTGAGTAAAATGTTCAGGAGAAAGAAAATAGTGACTAACACAAATTTCAATATGTGTAAAACAATGGGAACCACTTATATACATGTATATACATTGGAGCAATAATGACTGGTAGTATGGTTACTGTATGTTACCAAGTTACATCTAATGACAAAATTATTATATAAAACTGTTCCAAATTGTAAGTCCACTAGTTAATCATACATTGTAACTGGGTTTCTGGTGTGACTTCAGGGCATACGTGAAGGGTTGTCAATAATCTGAAGCCATTAACTTAGTCCAGCATGTTACTAATGTCTTGTGTCTTGTGCCATGACAAAACGTTGTGCCATTTATAAAAAAAATAAAGTAATGAGAAAAATTAAAAATGAGGTAATACCTAAGGCAAAATACATAAAGCAATGGTAAACACTTGTTTACAAAATAGGATGGTGCAGCATTATACCCAGAATGTATGTTTTCATTAGCTGACAAAATTATGCCAAGAATGTGTATCAAAAAATAAAACACGAATATGTAACAAAACATTGTTAGTTCACAGTTCTCTTGCACTCTCACTGGGTTTCGGGCACGACTTCAGTGTGTTCATTAAGGATATCTTCTAAGAACTCCCTTGCATACCCAGTAACATAGTTCAGCATGTTCCTGATGTCTTGTTTCTTGTTGTCAGGCAGGCCAGTTCTAGTCCTAGATGCCACCAATGGGAAGTTTCGAAAATCTGCTGATGTAACACCAGGTTTCAGGATGTTGACAGGATCCGACCACACAGCAATATCACTGTGACTTGTTGCTAAGAGAACATCACCAAACCTTTCAGAAGAAAGTTTGATTTGAGAAGCAGATGATATTTTCAATTTAGCAGTAGACAGTTTGGCCTTAGCTAATGTCTTGAAATCAATGAACTCTGTCATAACAATCACCATGAATGGATTTACTATAGCCGATTCAGCAACGATTTTAACAATGTCCATTAACGTGAATGCTGTGCATCGTTTCTTGCGTCTCTCTATGACTGCAAAATCTCGATCGCAGTCCAAGAAAGTATGGCCTTTGACTGGGAATTTGTGTATTATCTCTGAAAATATCCCTTTTGACAGCAGAGTTAGGTACATTGCAAGCAAAATCTGATTCTTGTTTTGTCCTGCGCAATTATCAGACCACAATATTAACTTCTTCTTTTGTGTCGAAACTTCCATTGTCAGATATGTGAAAAGACAATGAGCTATCTCCAATGACCCTCTGCCCCCGAAATTTTCAGTCCACATGCACATGGTTCCTCTTCTTTTGACTGAGTCATGTATACCAAGATTTTGACATGCTATCTGCCTGGAATAATACATTTCAGTGTGTGTTAACTGTGGAAGATACATTTGCTGCTGCATGTCAAATGAAACAACATATGCATCTGATTGTTGAGCATTTTCACAATCACTTTTCATGCCTTTTCCAGCACTCTCAGCCTTACGGTGATGCAATTCTTGCAATACGGAAGCTTCCCTATCCCCGTCCTTGATTCGTACTGCCAGTTTATCGCAAGTGGAGCATGTATCCACTCGCAAAGCACGAAAGCTTAAGTTGAAGTTGGTTCGAAATATCTGATGGTACCATTGCCGTGAAACGAGGCGCACTGCATAATTTGAGCAATACTTGCCAACGAAAGCACGATACATGCGGCTCACATTTAAATCAGGACTCAGAAAACGTGTTTTCTGATTTTTTCCTTGAATAATGGCTCTCCGTGGTTGGAAATGACCCAATATGTTCAATGACGTTCTTCTTCCATTCTTCATTCTTGTTGGCTGTACGTGCACCCCCTCTCTTATCCTTGAAGTTCATGGATCCTGATAATATCTTCCCTCCTAACAACTGGATTCTACGAGGAGTTACTCCAAACGTGTTGCTGAACATCTTCTGACACACTCTCACTTCAGAACCACCTGGTAATGGCAAGAAGTAAGTGAATGTATGCTGCCTCCTACTTTCCCTTGGATGGTCATACGTACCATGTCTCCTCCTCTGTATCGCCTGAGGGTGAATAAACCGTGCTAAGAAGTCCTGCTGTTTCTCATAGTCAGCAAGTGCTTGGAACTGGCTGAACAGCTCACTGCGGTAATCTAGACGCCATGTCCTACATGACAGCTTGCACTTGCAGCTCACCTAAGGAAAAAATGTTTACTGTGTAGACTAGTACAGTGACACTATTCTGAGCAACTACCTTACTACACTGAATAGTAGTTCGCGAAAACACTGTCATCATTACACTGCAACAATGAAGCTATGTTCACCAACATTACATCTGATTTTTTGCAGTAATAGTGGCTTGTACATTATTATTATCTTTTAAGATGGTGGGGTTTTGACACTCTAGTTTGCTAAACATAAGTCCCTGTTTTACCTCACATATACAATCATGCCATGTCAAAGTTCCGCATTAATTTATTCTTGTAGAGTGTTCAGGAAAAATATGCAGCATAGTAATAATAAACCAACAATATTCGTAATATCTGTGAATTTTTGTTCACAATGTAACAACCTACTTTCTATTCTCTTCAGATCCAAGATAAAATGCTAAACCAACAGTGTTTCCCTTTAAGTAATCTTACACGTAAGCTAATGTTCGCCAGTGCATGTGTTAATCGTGCATAGTACATATTCTAAGACAACACCTTGGTTGTGTCGGAATTAGTTGCAACTAGCCCTAGTCCTTGAGGCCTTCGTTTACATTATGTACCCTTGACTCTTCGAAACAAGTGTGTATTCGTGAATTTGGACACACTTCTTCCATTGTTTACGCAACCTAGCTTGTGCACATGTAAATAAATTCAATTTTCATCCACTTACATCACATAACAAAGTTTACTTTGCTAGAATTAAATTTTTTGACTGTTTTCATTCGTGCTCCCGGAAAAATAAAACGTAAAATTAAAACATCATTACTTGCCGAACATCTCAAAGAGGAGCATGTGAAAGAGATATTCTAGGGTGCATTCGTGCCCTTCCTGTGAATTCGGACAGCGCCATTTTATTGCTGTGTCCTAGATGCACTTTTATGGGGCATCAAGCCAGCTAAGAGCACTTGGTATGAGAATTCCGACACCGCCATTAGGTTCAACGATGTCTTACAACTTTGCAACAGAATTAAACAGTAATGCACTAGAAGCGACAAAGGAAATTGTATCACTATTGGAATCGTACCAGCTCTTAGGACATACATGAATGTAAACAAAGCCATGTGGAATCTTAGACATTGGTTTTTAGTACCATGTATTGCTAGCGTAAGCGTAAGTCTGTTTACAAGCAACGTATTATTGTTAGGTATTATTATAAACACTGAACAGTAATTTGTTATTTTTTACTGACGAAACTGTGACATTTCTTATGCGTCTATAATTTACTCGCAGATTATTAAATTAATACATTTTCAGCATAAACAAACATCCACATGGAGTAAACAAGCTGCTCTGATATGACCACCCAAGGAATAAACGAGTACGATAAATCTCGTGCCATGTCGCTTCTGTTACTTGTTTATGATGTACCTTTGCTTATAAAACATACCTCTGCAGGCTTTTCCCAGCATGGAACAACAACGTTGCTTTTCCCTGCAGAAACGTACACTTCTCCAGAATTCCGTTTTTTCTTGCGTATATTTTTCGTCCACTTTTCACTCTTTCGTTTATTACAACTTTCGTTATTACTATTCATCATTACAAGACAATATTCGCGAGCAGAATAACAACAACGCTTCTATAAACAAACAATGAAAACAACACACTGTCTAAACACACATATTACACAAGCCACCCTAGCAACAGCACTTGGCACTTACAATGTTTTGAGATGCACCTTACATCTTTTGTCACTTGGAGCGCCACTACATGCACAAATATTTATCACATGAAAAGGAATGGTACTTACAACCTATGAATGCAGGAAAACAGTTTCACCCGTTTGTGACACTTACAACGTTTTGGCATGGCAGTCTTCATATAGTTAATTTAGTTTCCGAAATTAAAATTCCTCCCCAAAATTTTAGACAGTAATTCTGCATCAGATTACACTTTAAACATTCAGGTTATCAACGTTTAGAGTTCTATTACTTCACTATCAACGCACACTTGAATGTGAATTTAATCATGTATATTTTAGGATTCATATAACTACTGTGAGTGAAACTATAAAGTGAACTGGAATCAATTCTCGCTTACAAATATTGTTGATGCAGAATAGTCCTGAAAACTGAGAATCATGATACTTTCTATATTTTCAGTTGAATGCCAATATAATTAACTTAATTAAATGAGACCGACGGAATCAATATATAAGTCAATTGAGAATTTTTTGTAACTATCTTTAGACTTTTGTCTATTACCTTTAATTACAATTTCGGTAAGGTGTTTTAAATCATAACAAATTTTAACAGAGATACAACAACAAAACTTTACCATTGACTAAATGTTTCTGAGTAATTTACACTATTAAATTGTCAGTGGTTGAGTTAATGTCACTAATAAAATATGATTATTAATGTACTGTTCAAATTATAATATAAAAAGACAAATATGTACCATAATTATATATTGATAATTTAGAATTAGTACCTATTGTAAATTATTTAAAAATTTTACAATGTTTCTACTTGTACAATATAATGGGTAGATAAACTAAACATGCTTAATAATATTGCATTCAAGTTATTTATGTTATTACGTGCTTATCATTTCAATAAAGCGCAATTTCTTGACTGCATGCAATGGGTAATAATTTGGAAATAAACACATCTTTAAGAAATTGTTATGTGGATCAGTTGGTGTATGGATGAACACAGAGAGTCCCAATTAGAGAGTGACCTATATCTGCTTGCGAATTTAACTGTGTTTTATACATGTTCTGAGATGGTATAATTAAGTTACTGCTTTTATACCAGTCATGACGTGGCATCAGATATTTTACTGATTGTCTGTAACCTCTGCCCTTGGCACGGCTTTAAACAACAGGAAAGGGTAGGCTGTGATTGTTTGCAACAATTTTAAAATTTGAGTGATGTGTATTGTAAAATTAGTATTTTTAATACAATAATAAAAAAAATTGCAGTTATAAAGATTTTACTTTCTTGCTATAAATATATTTTTATCTCTTCGGCCGCACGCTATTTGCTACTTTTCACAGTCTTGTCAATACTGCAGAGCAAACGAGGACTAATGTGTTTTAAATGGCACGCAGTGCAGCGTGAAGGCGGAGCCTACTCTCTTCCACCCCTAGCCCCCCTCGCAACAGGGTTTCCTCACCCCCGCGCTGGGAGACCTCACCAGTTCTGGCGACTACAGTACCAAATTTTCACACGTAGCGAGTGCCGACGTCTGGGAAATGATTTCCATTTCATTAAATACTCGATGACTTCAAATGGGAGATAAACTATTTGCAACAAGAAAGAACTGTGCATCGTTTGGTACCTAAGACATGTCTGTGTACTGTCTAGAAACTCGTATCTAATGTTAGGCACCCATTAAGAATGGATTTTTCGAAATTCAATAATTAAGGGGGTGAAAAGGGGTGAAATGTGTTTTCAAAAAATCCCTGATATCTTATTAACTGGGAAAGGTATCATAATTTTTTTTAACTTCATAATGTTGCCCAAAAAAATGCATATTTGCAAATTTTCCGATTTTGCGAAATTCAAAAATCAAGGGGGTGAAAAACCATAAAATGTGTTTTTCATTAATCAGTGATTTCTCGTAAACCATTTAAGATAGTGAGGTGATTTTTTTCTTTAAAATGATTCTTAAGTAAATATTAAAAAGTATTTCTAGAATTTTTTGAAATTTGTCCTTGAAAGCTCTTAAAGAAATAAAACGTTTTTTTAATTAATACTACTTATCTCCTAAACCAGTTCAAATATTGAAATGCTTTTTGCTTTAAAATAAATCTTATAAAATATCAAAAAAGGAATTTCAAGATTTTTGTAATTTCGTCTTTGAAAGCTATTTAAAAAATAAACAGTTTTTTTCAAATAATCATCTGTACCACTTATTCCCGCTGAGATATTGAGATTATTTTTTGGTAAGACTGAAGCTTATATAATTATCTACAAATCAAATTCAGGATTTTATGAAATTTGAAAATCAAGGATGTGAAAAGCAGTCTCTCGAAAAAAGAGAATAATCATGGATAAATAATTGAACAGTTTTTTTTGCCAACCAACTCATAAATAAAACATCTTTGGACTGTGTAAAGTGTACAAGAACTTGTGTAAATGTTAAAAGAGTAGCGGGCGAAGCTGCAACGAGGTTCTTTAGTATAAGTTTACATAGTTAATTTTTTACATTTTTTCATGTTATATTGGTTATTACAACAATATAATTCTTTATATAAAATATTATTATTAAATATTTTCTTAATACCATATAGCTCCAGCAGCCTACTAAACTAACTTCACTGATTAAACAGTACGCTTAAACACACAAATCATAAAAAATTATAACGGCTTGTTTAAAAAAAATTGCTTCCCGTGCATGCGTTCTCGATGAGATAAAAGTATCGAACTGACAACAACCAACCAACATTAAGCATAATAAATATTTCCATATCTATTTATTTGTAAACTTTCAGCAACATTCACAAAGGACTAATTTTCTATAGCTGAACCTATTTTAATAAAATTAAATTGAATATTAACATTTACAACTACACCAAAAATTGCGCAATTAAAATTTACTTTGTTAGTACCATGTCAGTAATACAATTGACTCCATATTGTGAACATGTTCGGCAGTTTTGAACGTACTGTAATATTGTTTTTATTGATCGCAAATTGTTTAGTCAAATGTTTTGGCTGATAGTGTGTTAAAACCTGATTGTTCTTAAAATTTTACAATAGAAAAAAAATATCGAAAGAGTGATGTTTTAATAAACTACTACAGTGTATAACTCCCCCCCCCCCCAAATATATTATTATTATTATTAGCATCATTTTTCCTTGTAGACGTTCACAGCATTCCGTATACAAAATCAAATAGACCTATAACTATGTATGTTTTTTTTAAAACTGTGAATTGGGGTTTTTGAAAACAAAATAAATACAACTCTAGCGTTCCGTTTTCCCAGAAAAGTAAGTGCGGAATGTTACTATCGCAAAAAAAAAATCCGTCCAAATATGTATAGCAGCTATTTTAATGGAAAACCTCTTCCAATTATCGTGTACACTTGTAACAAGCTCATATGAGAGGGAGTGTTGTCGCAGAGTATCAGCAAATGCATTATCCTCTTCCCCCTCCTCTCTCTTCCATCACCTTAGACTGAACCCCGCTGAGGATAAGCAGGTACCGCTCTTCCCCAGACACAGCGGTGCCAGTAATCCTAGTGATTGACAGCAACGACAGTGGTGCGCTCTGTAAGAGTGTGGTTGAACTCTTCGCAGAGTTTTCTGGGCTTCGCCGGCTCAGTCAGAATTTCGTGTCGTTTACTCTTAAAGATAAAAACTAGAACAGCAATTATTATGTTTGTTTCCCTTTGAGTACCCCTGTTTTACCAAAATTGTAGACCTGCATAGGCCATAAACGACTTGTGATATCAAACAATTTTTTGCAAATTAATGACAACCTACACTCTAAATTACGTATGCGAAAAAAATGTATAAAATAAAAATAATGAAAGTACTGAGTTTCAAAAAAATACACACTTTCAGTAAAATGTCTGTAAATTTGCAACCAAATAGCTTTTCGTGTACTATCAGGCATGAAAATTAATAACAAAAGTTCACAGCCAATTTGGTGCTGGACATCAGACCATTGTAAGTTTTAAACATGGCAAAGACACTAAACCACATGTAATACTATTCTATACACGGCTGAGACAAGAAAAAAGTACTGAAACTTGGTAAAATTTTTGGGAATTGTACATTCCGCTTGTCCACACTGACGACAATAAGCGATGCTAGAGGGAGTCAGGAGAATCTGGAATCTGATCTGCAGTGAATGCTTATTACAAAGTGTGCGCTGCGGTGGTGAAAATTTTCTGTGTTTTACCTACCACAAAAATAACTGTGTGTCGCGTAACTCATCGAGTAGGGTATAAAAATAAAATTTTGAGTTTTCTCTTTCTTCTGTCTGTTGGTACCCTCATCTATCTACATTAAGAAAAAAGTTTGTCACGTGCTACATTTTGCTCTGCAATTTTTGGTGTGGACATTGTTTAAATATTTTTTAAACAATTAAATTTCTTATGTAAGGTAAGTCAACGGCTACCATCATTGGCAGGATAGTCTATAATTATATTGCAAAAATTTTGAAGTCGTTTGAATGAATGGTTTTCGAGTGATGACGAGTTTAGTTTAAAAATGTCTTATGCGCATGAAGAGTGTATTCCCCTTTGCTATCTGCGGACGAGTATACCTAGTGTATATGGCCCTACGTTCATGTAAACCAGGCCGACATTCCGTCACCTTGGCTTTGAGGGCATGGTCATACATTCCCCCTCGAGCTCTGGAGAGGTGGAAAGGGGAAGGAGGGCCAACACGCACGTAGTGATAACAAAGGTTCATATTTAACTTGCCGTACTGGGGGCTTATTCTAAGTTATTCGTTTCGTTTCATTTCGACAAAAATCTTCGGTACTTCTCGAATTTTCGTTACTTCTCGAATGTTGGTATTCTAAGTGCTCGCGAGTGTTCGTTTGACGTCACTGCGTTCGTTATCTATGGTCGAAACGAAACGAAAAGCAACAAGCCTTCGTTTAGCGTTCGTAGCAGAGTTTTTGAAGGAGAAAATGGCGAGTGTGCTGTGTGAGGTTTTGCTATTTGAAGCTACGGAAAATAATAATCGTGAAATATTGTGTAAATAGAAATGCTTTCGTGATGAAAAATTGTTTATTTTTAATTGCAAACGGTGTGTTAAATGTTTCCTCCAACGATGACTGAGAAGGAATGTTTGTTATGTTTTCACAACATAATGGATTGGATTACCTGTGTATTTAAAGGTAAAGTACAATAGTGTTTTGCCCTGCTGTTTTTAAAGTTGATGAAGAGACTGAAACTGTAAGATATTGATACGTTGTGTGTCGAATTTTTTAGGTATTCTGATTTCTGTGCCTCGTAATTTATTAATATACTTTGGCAAAAGTGAGTTTATTTTTTAACAGGCTATTGAATAATCCCGAACTTTTCTAAACTATTTCAGTTCTTCTAGCCTACATGTTAAATATTAAAGGCAATGACATACAGCCTGGCTATTTACAGTTTCAGTTAAATTTAATTTTGAAGGTTATGTTTCATTAAACACAGTTGAGGAGCAAGCACACTTTGTACTTATTCACAGGTATTCCTTCCACCCCAGCCTGTGAGTGTGCAGAAACATTTAAATAAACCTTGGTAATATTTCAAGTGAATCGTTTTTAACACACCAGCATTTTGCATCGCGTCGATAATATAGTAGGCCTACTTCACGATTATTATTTACGAACGTCCATACCTCCGAACAAGTTCATATGCCATATTTTTTCCTGTTTTACACAATTCACCCCCCCCCCCTTTCTCATGCTGATGATTTCGCAATAAAATAAATTACAATTGCCATGCTTATGTACAGCTGCAGTGTATATTAACCTGCAAGTGAATTGATGGGATAGTGTATTTATATGTTGATATATGAATACCTGAAACCAAACTGTCAACTGTGTTAAGTGATTTGTGGGCCACTTGTCTTACTCACTAACACAGGTCCTATATAAAATGTCCCATTTAGTTCTGTAATAAGTGTTCAACTTTAGCTTTACAAGCAAAGTAGCTTCAACATCTTCTGAAATTAAAATGTTTAACACTCTGTTAAGCCTAAAATATTTGTTAAATAGTGGCGAAATTAACCATGTAATAAGTACCTTATTTCTATAGTACACCTTTACAGTACATTGGAGTGTGCGGTGGCGGTCTGGGACCCGTACGTGGGAAGGGAAGTGGTAGAGGTGGAAAAGGTGCAGAGAAGGGCTGCTAGGTGGGTCACAAATAAGTGGAGGAC
>PNEQ01094071.1:0-13823 GCA_003012365.1 Medauroidea extradentata | reverse complement strand
TGAAGCTCCAAACCGGTTTTGCTAGTATTATCACAATACGACATCGAGCCGTCAGTCTCTCTCTCTCTCTCCCTGGCACCTCCACCCACCGGGAAACCTGTTCTTCCAGCCCATGTTACACGTTGGCGCTGTGAGCAACATGCGCGCTCTACGCTATTCAGAATCACAACTGCCTCCTCCAAGCCAGGCCTTAAGGGCGTTCGCTTGGCAAAAATGTATAATTTCATATTGTGGCTCGACATATTGTTCGTTTTATTGACGTTACTTGTGACTTCATTTTCCACTTGTAAAAATGTATTAGTTCTAATAGTTTTCCCGTGGCGGCGTCACACAGTCAGTATTTGCAAGTTACGGGAACATAGGAATAACAAAAACCAAGTGACTTACTCGAATGAAATAATGTACACTGAAATTATCAGGGGGTGGCCATGCCGTATACTGCCCAGGCAAACACTTGAAGTCGGTGTATTTGTGCCCTTGTTGCTTGGAAGTTTATACACGTCACTGTAGACCATAACATTGTTTCCGCCATAAGAACCTATGTATTTTACTCGAAGTTTGAAGAACAATAGAGTTAAAATGATTTACTGAATAGCAGATGTGTCGTGTTTACCTCAGTCTACGTTGTTTGGGGAACGAAATTTGGAAATAATATTAAAACTTAACTTTATGCTTGCATTTTGAAACACATTTTTGTGAGTACCGACGTCGCCAACTGTTTGTGCACGGACACCATTATTAAACTAACATTTGTGCTAGTTTATGCTATTTATTTAACATTTGGTGTGCAAATGTGTTTGTTTTATTGCTATTAGCAAGTAGTTGCACATCGTCAGTGACATACTTACGCGTAAATGAACAATATATGTGGCCGGTTTTTTTTTCAGGTTAATTCGCTGGGTTTATCTGTATAAACAATTGTTTAACTATTGACACTATGCAAATTAGAAACATGGCCTTTTTACTCATGACATGTAACAGTAGCAGATGTATTTCACGTACCTGATCATTCTTTACACCCGAATTCAACGCACGTAACCGTTTTATTCATTCAAATCTGTTCATTCTACAGTAGTCTATCAATACCGTACGAGGCGCTTACGAAAACCTTACACGATCTACTCGTTGCTGTGGGTTGGTCGACAATAACGTTTTGTACGCGCAAAACTGGCGTACAACGTCGACATCAACGAAATCCCAACTTGCCATCTCCTGTATACTCCTACCTCCATGGAAATTACATGCAATATGGGCCATGTGCTAATATATTGAAAAACACACAAGTCCTTTTTGTCCTATTTAAATAGTGCCATAAATGATGTAAATTGTTATAATTTTCATATTTTTTAAAAAGTAAAAAGTAATTATATTTTCTGTTTTTTAAATATTTTAGCAAATGGCAAATTTAAAATAATGATTTTTTTTTGCCACATGAACGCCCTTGACGTTACTTCCTAGATAGGCTGCGTTTCTGTGTGTGTGAGATAAACAATTAATGGAGTGCTAAGGGTGTCGCTGACCTGTGTACGTTACGCCGTATCATCTCTACGCGTAAACCACTCAGCTGGCGTGAAGTGTTTACTATTATTTTATTTCCTTTTTTTTTTTTCTTAGGCGATGACCGTGTATCATTTCGTTTGGGGAAATTACAATTCCTCTCTTTGTGTTTTTAGAATCCAATCAATATTTTCCGAGATGCGGCAGTCTGGAAAAGCAATGTTCAGACATAGATAGGCTCGAAAATCCTGTCTCTAATAAGCGTGACAATTTTTTGAAATTGTAGCGACATAATTTGAAGTGTGTGTCTGTTTTGTAGGTATACAATTGTAATACACGTAAAATAACTTATTTCGTGAAAAATGGAATAATCTCAACTTGTTTCAACGCATTGCGTGGTAGATAAATAATCACTGAAAACATCAATTGATTTCTACACTTTTTCGAAGCCAATATAGATAAAATACTCAATGACAATCCTAGATAATGGTATTTGCCAACTTTAGGAGTAAATATTTATCCAGAATTACTCATTCGTGACGCGTGATGTCTTGCGCCGCAGTTAAAAATGCACGAGGTTCCGGCGTCAGAGATTGTGCCTCAGAAGTACGTAACACTGGAAACAAGTTTGTTTAAAACGTTGGCTAAAACTATTGTCTAAGATTGCTATTGTTTAACTTTCGCAAATTGGCTTCAAGAAACCTACAGTTGTAGATTAATGCTTTTAGCGTTGAATTATGTACCTCACCCTCTTAAGTGCATCACCTTGCACGGAGGAATACTAACATTATATATGTATATACTTATTTATTTATTTAAATCTGTTAAGGGTGTTCACGTGGTCAAAATTAATAATTTTGTATTTGAACGTTATAGTATTAGTTTTATTGACGTTACTTGTGACTACATTTCCCCATTGTAATAATTTTTTAGCTCTCATAGTGTTCACATAGCAGCATGTCAAAGTCAGAATTTGCAAGTTACGGAAACATAGGACTAACAAAAACGAAGTTAATTATCTGAATGAAATAATTTACACTGCTAAAAGATTTCAAAACACACAACAAAGTCCTTTCGTCTTTTTATTTAAAATGGACATAAATGACGTAAATTTACATCGTTTTCAGATGTTTTAAAAAAGTACAAAGGTATTTCTTTGTGCGTTTTTAAATACTTTAGCACATAGTCCATCATACCTAGTTTCAGTACAAATTATTTCATTTGAGTAAGTCGCTTGGTTTTGTTGTTCCTATGTTCCCGTCACTTGTAAATTCTGACTTTGACATCATGCTGCTATGGGAAGATTATGAGAGCTAAAAAAAATATTACAAGTGGGAATTGTAGTCACAGGTATCTTCTATAAAACGAACAAAATATGAATTTTGGCCACGTGATCACACTTAACAGATTTAAATAAATAAGTATATACATATATAATGTTAGTATTCCTCCGTGCATGGCTGCTTTTTCAATAATTATAATTTATAGGCTCCAGAACCCTCAGTGGGTCAAAAAATTTGCGGACCTGTATGTTTTGATATTGTTATTGTAGCAGACACGTAATTTGGGGATTTTATCAGAGTGTTCTCGTTTGTTTCCCCATTTTAATTTCCCAAGTCTGCCAATGATAGCATCGTTTATGCTAGGATTTTAGGAAACGTAAGGTTTACACCCAGGCAATGATTTGCCTCCGCTTGATATCTTTTATTTCAAATCATTAATTTGGATTCTAACTCTGGTTATAACACCATACAGACGCCGTGTACGTTTGGTAACACGGCCCTATAGAAAACCAACTTTACCTTCAATTTGATACACTAGCAAGAAATATAGGTCAGCTGTTATTTGGGACGGTGCCTAATTACCACTAAGGAGGTAGTACTTCTGTTCAAGTCTCGAGTGTTTGTAGAAAGTGGCGACGGTTTTAAGTAACTTGTGCAGCCACTCGGACTTTAAAACTATCGTATAACAGCTGACGTTAATAACAAATACATAAAGGATGATTGATGAGCACGTCGTGCACTCCGGGTATAACGCGTGTGTTTGCGATAACTGCAAGTCGTAATAATGATGTCGATGAGGGAACATTACCGGTGTTCGTCGAGGCCCGTGGTGATGGCTTGTTTGCTGATGGTCAGTTGTTGCGACCGGTCGGTAAACTGGTTCCCGCAGACCAGATACACACCCGCACCACTTTCCACCTGACAATCCAGTTTTTAAACTCGGTTCTCCTCCCCCTACCCCCCGTATCTTGTCTCGAGCATACCCATCCGTGTCTCTCTCGCACTCGCGCTAAGTAACGAGGATATCATTAACCTTGGCGACGCCATCCTGTCGTTTGCTTAGCTCATCGGTGACGTAAGCGTCGTGCCTTTCGAACGAAAAAAATAAGAAAATGAAAGGTGACAGCATGTACGTGGCTATTAGTATCTTGTCTGAGCAATGTAGTTCCGGATCGCCGTTAGCATGCGATATGTGTATCAATTTTCCTTATAGATAATTAGTAAGGTATTTGTAACACCGAATTGTACAGTATGTGCCCATAATGTGACGTTTATTCTACGTGGGAATGAACTGATTTTATAGAAGCGTTATTTGTGAATCACAAATCGTAATGGTTGCGAGTTGAAATCGCATATAAAATTGTAGACCTTGTTAATTAATTAAACCGCACAAACATTTTTTCGATGCATGATTTTTGAATGAGTGACTGTCTTTCATATGATTTCCTTTTTTATTCATATACATGGCCAAGCAACTGAAACAATCGACTTCTCAAATCAATAGATTAACATTTCGAAATAAACGTATGTTTAGCATTTTTTCCCTTTGGGATAGGCCTACAGCTTACCTATATTTTACATGTTTATTCAATATACATTATAGGCATTGTTTACACTCGATATTATAACCCACCCTCCACTTAAAAATTATTTTATATGTTAGATGTGCTAGAATTTTTCCACCCAATTTCAGGTTACGAGAACTGAAACAGCTAAGCTTTCTTCGTTTTATTTTCTTGTTGCCATCATTGTGCTTAGTCTGAAAATTAATCAAGTATTCAAAATATGTTGGCTTAAGTATTACGTCAATTTAAACCTACGCGAAGCATGCGTAAAGGCAGGAAAATATTAGTGGCCATATACGTGTATTTGCGGTTGTGAATACTTTGGTCTCTCATTTTTAAATGAGTGCAATGTCTGTTTTAAAATCGAATAAATGTATTATTCAGTGAATAAGCTAAATCAGGCTCTCTCTTACTATTACATGTGCAATGTTTCTTTTCACAGGAATGTTTATTTTCTGTTTTTTTTTTTCGGACAATTTTTATACCATTCATAAGCTATGTTGTAAAAATTTAACTTTGTAGGTTTTTATATCTAAACCGATCGAGTTTACGCAGTCAGTGCTGGCAATGGGTTTCGAAATTGCAACCACAACAAAGAAAACACTTTTTATAAAGCCAAGCCAAAATATTGCGTCTTAAAATCCTTTGTGCGGTAAACATTCAGTTTCCCGTAGTCTTAATTAGACTGATATTCATAAACCTAATGTTAAGAGCCTAAGTTCTGCCATCTGAGGTGTTGGGAAAGCAGCTAGCGAGACTTAACTCGCGAAAGCGAAAGTATTTATAAACATGTTTGCTCCATGTGTTGAGATGGTATTAGATAATACACGTCTTATTATTTGCCGACTCACGCCGCATGCATTAGTTTACTTTGCGCCAAGAATATATCACCAAAATCTTAGGCCTTGAAATAAGGGATCTTTTGTGCCCTTGCTAATTTTGTCGAAAATGACCACATGTTTATCATGCTTAAAAGAAGCTGTTGAAAACCAATTTCTGTTTCTAGCATTTTCACTTTTACTTTCTCAAAGAAAATGAATATTCATATAAGTGAACTATGTTATGATACAGAAACAACGTCCCGCAATTTCCCAACAAAATGCAGAAAGACAGTCGTAAGGTAAATATTGGTGCTTTACTACTCTGAACGTGAAATACTAAGAATCATGTTGTAGCAAGGTTTAGTTTATGTTTCATGAAGTAGACGTACTTTAGTGGAGATAACTTAAAAATTTTTCATGAAACAAATTTACAAGACAATCCAGCTTTATAATTATTGGTAGGAACTGCTGATTTTCGCGAACAGAGTTTTGCCCCAGCTTGTTTCATGTGCCTTGCGTGCACACAGTTCTCTCTGTGGTTACTGGGCAGCGTGGCTTTATGAGGAGACTACTCTCATTTCACTGAGCCAATCACAGTAAGGTCTATGGTTTGCGGGTAGAACCCCACGACTCGTGACAAGTTTAACGTCCAATCACTTACCGTGAAGCAGAACTGCAGACGTTCACGTAAGGCTCTGAAACAAAGTGGGGCGAAACTCTTTTCGTGAAAATCCGCAGTATCTAATTATTGGTAACAATTTCGATTGTGAAGTTGAAATTTGATGGTCGATGGTTAATGGAGTGAGTGACGAGATTTTGGTCAGTGCTTAACATCGAGGTCATTAGCGCTGGTGGGAGTGGCATGAAGTGAGTATGGAGCAGCGCCGGAATGAATGGGCGGGGTAAAAGGGAGATCCCCAAGAAAACCCGCCGACCAGCGGCATCGTCCGGCACGATTCCCACATGCGAAAATCCGAGGACCGACCCCGCCGGCAATCGAGCCCGGATCGCCTTCGTGGGAGGCGAGAGGTCTGACCCCTCAGCCACTGCGGCCCCTAATGATTAATGGAAATAAGAATAACCGGACAGGGAATATAATTTCTGTAATCGTATACGAAACCAGTACTTTACAGCTATACCATGTCGCTGGGTAAAGTATTAAAAATACCACTCGTTTTTTGTACATAAAAATTTCACGTTTTGTTTACTTATTAAGCTATAAACTATTTGTAAAGAGAGAAAACTTTTCATCAATTTGTTGCAAGGGATATATAAAAAGGTTACTATGTACACAGGGGCGTCATTTAAGGGGGGGCAGGGGGGGCAAATGCCCCCTCCCCTGGATTTAGAAGGAAATGTTTAAAAACATTTTTGTGCGTTTTGTTATTTAAATAATACTAACGTAAGCACATAAAACCGGAGTTTTATTATTAAAGTTGCTAATTTATACATGCTTAATTAATAAATAAGATGCAACAAGGTCTCGCTTCCCCCCCCCCCCACCCCCACCAAGGAAAACCTGAAATGACGCCCCTGTATGTACAGGCTAGTTTAGTAGCTTCACAAATACTGTGGCCGCGGTTGGCGCGGTAGCTAGAACACTCCCCTTCCACTGAGGCGATCCGGGTTCGATTCCCGGCGGGGTCGATCCCCGGATTTTCGCACAGAATTTCTCCAATTCACACATACGGTTGTAAAATGCAAATGTATGCTTGTGATTCGATATCGCAGCACGGCGGCATAACATATAAACATATTACCCCTCCTCCAAAAAATTATTGAACTTGTATGTAATGTTTTTTGCAGAATATAATAATTTATTGTTTCCGCCTAGCGTTAGTAGTATAAAATTTGTACTCGTCTAAAAACACGTGATTTAGTAAAAATTTTGAACGAATAGTGTTTCTAGCGTTATACGAGGTTGTTGTATGAGACGCTGTGTTCGCTTGTGACTGCAAGAGACCTACCTTCTAGTATCATGGCGAGAGCCACTTATTGCCAGGACTTCGGCCTATCACATAATCGACCTACACCTCCAAGACGCACCACCTCCTTCAGGTCGTCCGTTACAACATTTTATTTTAATTTTTACTAGTAAAAACTAGCACCGTGGTTTTATCTCAGTAATGCAAAGTACTTGCAGAAGGAATCTTGTTAACTTTCAACTTTACTATCAGTAGAGCCCACGATTTTCGCAAATAGAATTGTGAGACAGTTTGTTTCAATGCCTTATGTGCACATATGAAGCCATGCATCATGGTTACTGGCACAACGTATTCTTGCACAGAAGTGGCTCATTTGACTGTGTTAACATGAACAAGGTTACTGCGACACTACACGTCTGTGATTTGCGGGTAGAATCCTAGACGGCGAGAGTGTAAAACAGCCAATCACTGACCATGAAGCAGGGCTTCATATGTGTATATAAGGCATTGAAACAGACTGTTGTAGAATTCTTTTCGCGAAAAATCGTGTGCTCTAACTATCAGTTAGTTCGAAAACAGTTATGTTTTAAAACTCTTGCTAATAGTGTTTGATGAGAAAACCGTTAAAAATATATTCACAGATACAAATGTCAGATTGTTGTGAAAAGTTCGTAAGGTTGTTTTTTATGTAACTATGTCTCGGAGCTATGTTTAAAATCGCGTGTTGTTACTATAGGCCAAAGTGCTGGATAAGGGTACTTACTCTACACTAATAATGATCACAGTTACTTAAAATGTATACCTGTTAATATTATATATTTTCACTTCCATTTGATAAATAATAATTCAGTATTTGATGGATTTAATTTTTTGTAGACTCACAAAGTTATCCAACCCCTTAAAAAGTAACAAGGAATATTATTACGAATAGTTTTGATTATTAATAGTTATTAATTTCATGAACCATGTAGCAAAACTTTTATTACGAAATTCTAGGATAAACGTGCTGTAAAATTTAATATCTCCTCCGTATATTCAAATAAGTTTACTATTTTTGTGTGATTTCATAAATATTTAAATACAGCTTGTACATTTTCTTCCTGTATAAAAAATTCCGTTTGTGCCAGTGACTGTGTTTGTTTTTATATGTTGTGTGGATTGTAGATGATAGCTCAACGAACAATGGACTGATTGAGAGGAAGGACGACGCTTGCAAAGGTAAAGTTACCCGACACAAATGTAGAGTAATGCAACTTGCTGCAATGCGTCGGACGGGACGGGGCGGCAGTAACAAGTGGCCGGGCACCCAGTATAGTTAGCGGTGGCCGAGAGGAAATGTAGCCTGTCCCGCTGCGCCGATCCCGGCCCGGCGCCCTGGGGCCGGGGTATTAGTTTTCCTCGCCGTGGGATGTATGTGGGTGCCGGCTCTTCGGCGTCCTTTGAAGTGCTGCACCTTGCGCGGACCCCACACGAGGCGCGGATCGGCCAAAGCCAATAAAGTACCCACCCTCTTCTCCCCCCGTAACCCCTTCTCTTGATCCTGTCGGGGTCAACTGGTCGGTCACCCTTCTGCCATTCCCCATCCCCCCCCCCCCCCCCCACCATCCTCATCCTTAATAACTCCGTAACAACCCAGACCAAAAATAATTAAGTTCCAAAGATTGATACCATCTAGGACTTTCCCATTACTGTGCAATTCTTTTATTTACCTGAGGTGCTCTTTGGAGTGATCGCCAAGAAATTACGTGAATTTTGCATGGTTCCGGTAACCGAATTGCTCTGGGAAAGAACTTAATAATGACGTTGTGTTCCATTCAGGCGTTACGCTAAGTACACATAAGTGAGAAACGTAAAAACTTCCACAAATACTGACGATCACCCGAAGTAGCTTGGGTCCATGGTAATAACTTTCACTCGTTTCAAAATGACATTCCACTATATAAAAAAATAACAGTAACAATTTGTTGCTTATTATCTTAAGATGAGAGTACCTTGCATGCCATAATGCCCCCGGTTTAAATTTTCCTATCTCATTTGGTGTCGCGTTAGCGCTGCTTATTCGCGTGATTTCGACTATAACTAGTTCCATGTCTTTAGCTAATTCGTGCATAGTTGAATCTGTGTTTTTGCCATTTGGTATGCAAACCAATGCTTACATACGTGGTTCCATATAATCTCTGCAAATAAAAAATCTTTTGAACATATTGACTTTTCTTTAGAAAAAAGAAAAGAAGCACATATAGACACTGAAGAAACACACGTACGTATGTTTTTTTTATTTATTTTTATTATTATTATTATTTTTTTTTTAAAGAACTGTACTGTGGAAGTGCATGACTGGATTTAGTTTCCTGGACATACTACATTGCGATATGGATGACTGTCAAAGAAAACTGAAGATAATAGAAAAACATCAATAAGCAGAGTATGCTTTACTTCAACAGGATACATACGCAGCATAAAATTTCATAAATGGAATCGGTTCGAATATAAAAAGACAAACAGACAAGAAATAAAAATGAAAATTTGAAATCAAAAGAAAAACCCTGACACCACCTAGGCAGAGGTCTGCTTTGGCAAAGGGATAATCAGTTCAAATGTATGACCCGCACAAAATAAAAATAAAATAAAATAAAAAATTAAAATACCACACAACGATGAGGCGAAACAAAATCAGTATTATATCAGACACGAACAGAAAAGCAACAAACAACACAATGATGGGGCGAAACAAAACCAGTATTATATCAGACTTGAACAGAATATAGCATGTGACTCAACGATTAAGCGAAACAAAAAAAACAGTACTGATCAGACACGAACAGAAAAGCTTTAAACAACACAACGATGAGATGAAACAAAACCCAGTAGTTTTCCAGATAGTAGAACGACGTTTCGGGAACTGGAATCTGTTCCCCGTCATTCGGTAGACACTCAGGGTTCAGGAACACGATTTCTTATCTGTTTGTCCTTTTATTTTTGACCCGATTCCATTTATGAAATTTTATGCTGCGTATGTATCCTGTTGAGTAAAACCTGCATATCTATGTTTTTATATTTCTCTTTAGCTTTCTTTGACAGTCATTTATATCGCAAAGGAGCATGTCCAAGAAACTAAATCTAGCAACACATACGTATGCCGTATTGCATGCATTCAGTTGTGTTTTACAAAGTTTCTCGCTTCTGAGATGTACTGAATAACTATCGCAATATGTTTCTCCTTGCGACATAAACCTGACACAGTATTTGTGGCGTTTGTTTAAGAAATATTTTGCTGTGAAGAGTATTTTTGTGATTATGGAAGTGTATTTCCAACAGACCTTTCCGTCGTCACGTTTATGTGAAGAGAATCGTTGAATATCTCAGTTTTACTACTATAGAGGTCATTAGGAGCATTCTGTTTAAGTCCATCTTTTGAGTTATGTCAAGTGGTACTGAAGTAGTGTTCGTGGATATGTATATATACACACACATGCATTTATTTCAGCGTAAAACTTTGTGTAGTTGCAAACGCATTCACGTCGCACAGTATCTGTCTAGTACATTAAATGTTCCATGAACAGAGAGATTTTGTGTCGTCTTGTGCACACGCGGATTGAGATATATGAAATGTATACGTAGTAAACTAACACACGGCGTAATTTTGCAATTCATTGGCTTAGAGCTGCATGAAGGTTAAAAACTGTGCTCACTTATTAGTTCGAATTTTTAATTTTTATTCGAAACTAGGATCATGTACCCAAAGCTTTTATTTACATGAATCGTAAGCAAGCACTGTAAAATCCATAAATATTTCTGTAGTACATTCGGAAGTGAATTAGAATTTTCCAGAGGTGTGAGGCTAAATATAATTGTAGTTATAGTTTGTGTTATGTTTAAAACAATTTTTTATTCGCTTGATTTTTTATAATTATGATGTTTATCTTACTCTTAACTCACAATTCTGCTACCTGGCTGGTAAGCCTGGTACAAAGATTAACATAGAAAGGTATGATGTAATAGGAATAGCGCCTCATGTCTAGTTGATAAGAAAGTTATTAATGAAGGAATCAATGGATCTGATGGGAATTTTGGCCAGAACCTGTACTAAGAAACTGTCCCAGTAGTTACCTGGAGTTATTGCTACGGAAAACTTTGGAAAAACCTAAATAAGCATGGCCGAACCGGGAATTTAGCCCGGGTATTACTGAATACAGGCCGACCACTGTATCATCTCGCTCGGTATGAACATTGGTGTTCGGAGCTAAACTACATTCAGCCGAGCTAACTGCGGGAGCCACGTAGAAGAACAAAGACTGGGGAATGCTGCCAAATAATCTACGTGTTATGTGTAAACAGAAATGCGTACAAAATAAATTTAGGCTGATCCTCCTTGTTTCTAACATTTTTGCAATAGTAATTTTTTTAAGGCTTCTGGGAGTTTTGAAATTGTTTTTGCCACGATAGCTATTTTTTTTTTTCAAAACAAGAAATTATACGGATTCGACTAAAATTTTTAATTACATAATTAGCTAAAAAGATAGTATTTACTGCCTTGAAAAAAAAATCAGCCTACATTGAGAAGACGATTTGAAGCAAACCTTCCAAACAGATTTTTTAAATATCTGCTCTCGTTTAGACGTAATAAATTAATATCGCTTTAAAAAAGTAGGAGCAAGAGAGCATGGCCATAAATACTTTAGCTCCACTGGCATGAGTTCCAGGTAGTTCGGTGAAACGACTCAAGGGTTATGCGTGTATTTTTTTTAACTGTTAAGGTGTTTTTGCCTTTCATGTTTTCCAACGTCCATTTCCATTTCCCATCTTCAGCATTCCCAAATTGTGGGACATTCGCGAATGCAAATTTGCTCTCGTGCTTTAAATGGTATTTTACAAGTACCTCGCCCGTGTCGAATGTAAGGAACTCTTGGATGCCAAGTGCCTACTTTAAACCTAGCCTCTCTCTGCCGGACGCATTAGTATGCGCTCACGATTTCCTTGCCAGACACGTCCGCGGCCATCATAATAAGCAAGTCAAGTTCTCATCGACCCGCATGATGGCAGTAATTAAGAGGTGCTCGCTGACCTCCCGCCATGTTGGTCCAGACAGGCCTGCTTCTTGGGAAAGCATTCCAGCGAATTCCTCCTCCCTACTTCGCAATTCTCCAACAAGTTTGAGGACCACGAATCTTCCTGTGGTCCTTCTGCGGCAACCACTGCTAACAGTTCGAGTTTTAAAAGCCGTTACATTTCACTGAAATATGTGTCGGGTAACATAATGTTGGCAATGTGTATTGCATTGAATTTTCGTGCTATAGCTATGAATGTTTTAGGGTACTATGCAAAAGCATGTACTACAAAACTCATACGTACGTCTTCTTGGAATTTTGTTCTTGCAGAAAGATACATTTCGGCACGTAATTAAAATGTTCTGTTGTTCCGGATGCATGACATATTCTTATGCCGTGCATTTAAATACGTTTCTACTCATTACTAACTAATCCGTTACCTTCTTGATTGCTCGGCGCTCGCGTTTTCCTGTTTTCGACCACACTAATTGTTTTTAATTATATGTTTTTTTTAATTTTTAGTGTTTTGTTACCTCCGGCCAGCCATATAACTCATTTCAATCAAAATCCATATGCTGACTCTACACGTTTTCAATAGTGGATAGAAACACATTTTCTCAATATACAGTTTTTTTTTATTTATAGTAATCTAAAATATTATTTGTCAGTGTTATATAGTAGACTTTTCACGTTAAATTGAGCACTTTTGAAGCAATGGTTACTTTTTACTTTTCAGCCAATTGGTATATTTCTGTCTCTCTTTAAAGTAAAAATGCCACCCCAAGAAATAATAAAGTAAATAGATCGTACACAGAAAAATAATAATATTTTGTGGCAGCTGCAAAAACCCTACAAAAATTATTTTTTCGTCACCACAAAAACATTTTGCTGTCACCACTAAAATATTGTGATCACCAAAAAAATGTTTTGTGTTAACTACAAAATATTTTTGCAGTGAAGACTTTTTACAAAATTTTTCTTTCAATGTACCGTACTCAAAAGTAAACGTTTCAGGCCGCGATAAAAATACTTATAGATAGTATTATTCCTAACAAGACGGTAATTAAAAGTGCTCAGTTTACCGTGAACAGCCTATGCGAGTTCCGTCATGTCCTTACAAAAGGATAAACAAATAAGTTCATGTAATGTTATTAGCTGGAAACGACCTCACAAATAGTTAATGCTAGTGTTTCTTATTTACCCGAAACATTAGTCACAACCTTACCTCGCTCACCCTACTGTAATTAGTATGCCTTATAATAACCCTACATCAAACCTAATTGAACGAGTTTTTAGTATCGCAGTTTTCTTAATAATCATTGAACTAATAAAGTCACAGCGTGTTTTGTTTCCTTATGTAGGTCTAAGGTGAACTACCTTGATAAATTAATTTCAAATTTGTAAGACTTCCAAAAATGGAGTATAAATAGTGTCATGGAATTTATCTTGAGTTAAAAATGTTGTAACATAGCAATTGATTATTTATATATATATCCGCATGATTTGTTTATGTTTAGGAATATTGACGTTTGTTTGTCTATGTATACTTAAGTATCTTTGGCCGTAGACACCTCGAGCCGTGTTATTTTATTACGTGTTCCTGGTTTTGTAATTTATATTGTAATAGAATTTATCAGTGGTAATGGTCTCCAGGTTTCTACCTATGAAAGTAGTTTTTACTTGA
>PNEQ01094070.1:0-13823 GCA_003012365.1 Medauroidea extradentata | reverse complement strand
AATGGAAAAAATCTCATCAAAACTACACGTCACCGTCCACGGCTTGAAGCATATACAAACCCATTATAAAATATTTTTGTGTTTAAAATAAATTTCTAAAAGTACCAAAAAAAATTTCAAATTTTGAAATTTTTTATTTCACATAAATATTTTTGTAACTGGTTTTAAATGCTACAAGCCATAGACCAGGACATGTGGTATTGATGTGATTTTTTTCATTTCATTATGTTATCTGGTTTTCAAGTTTTGTATGAAGTAAAAACACGCAAATTGTGACTTTGAAGTGCCATTACGGGAAAACTATATGAGCTAATTTTTTTCCGTTAGAAGTATGTGTACTCTCAAGTAATGTGTACAAAACTAACACTATTTCATACAAGTATAAAATTATGTTTTTTCCCCACTTGAACAACCTTAAAGTCCCATAGGAAAATGAATAATAGTAAAACTCTGCGCGCCAGTTGCTGGGTTTGCGTGTAGAGGCGATAATACATTACATACGCCGACCATCGTCACTCTTAACACTCCATCGGTTTTGTGCCTCACATACACCAATGCAGCCAACCTAGATAAGAACCTTAACGAGGAAGTGTTAAATAATTTTACTATATTTTCAGTTTTCGAGCCATAACATTTATTCAAATAGTGTTATAAATTTCTCTTCGAGAAAGCATAGGATATATATTTTTGCTCAACTGCCTGACAAATAATAATGGAATATTTCATTAATTTATCATGCAGAATCATAGGTAAACTTTCATCAATTATCTTGCAATGATTCTGCATGACGAATTAATGAAAGATTCTATTATAATTTACGTCAAGTAGCTTTGTCGGAAATAAAATTTAGATAATACAATTTAAATAAACGTTTATGGCTCAAAAAGTGGAAATATAATAAAATTATTGAACACCTCCCCCTTAAAGCTCTTCACCGCAGAGGATTAAAACAAAATTACGAGCAATTGTTGCTATTTTGTTTCAAAAGGTGGACATTTAAATTCTCACTGGTACGTTACAGTTTTGTTAAAAAAATTACTTTCATATACAGTATGTCCAGAAACAAACGTATAACAAGCATACCACGTGAAGCCTGGGCTAAATAGGAGACGAAAATGTTACTTGCGAAATGTTGAACGACGATATTTTACGTAGACAATGTGGTAACACTGCTCGGAGAAAGTCCCCTCTTGCACTTTACGTCAAAATATCTCTATAAATAAAAGAGAACACTGACTGACATATCAAACAGACAGACTGACTGACATATCAAACTACAGACCAAATCACTGGACTCTCAATCGTGAAATAATTGTGTGGTTTTCTCTCAGGTCGTAGGCGAGCACTAAGACGGAATTTTTCGAAATTCGCCCTCTAAGGGGTGAAAATGGGTGAAGTGTATTTCCGACGAAACGTCGCTGGAGCTTGCCGACGGCCTATCGTCGTGATTTTTACTTTAATGGGACACACATAAAAATGTATATTAGCCAATTTCAGGATTCTTCGAAATTCTACATTTAAGGGGGTGAAAAGACCTTAAATGTGCTTCCGATTAAATATCAATATGTATCGAACTCTTCGGGATAGAATGTTGGTATTCACTTCAAAATGTTGCTCACGTAAATACAAAAAGAAAGTAGCGTTAGGATTTTTTGAAATAAGACCACCAAGCAATACAAAGGGGAAATATATATTTTTTTATGAATCGTCTATATCACTGGAACACAATTGACTGTCGTAGTCAATTGCTTATGTATACAAGTGACTATGACAGGACCCCAAGACGTTTTGAAATTCAAAAATAAGGTGGTGAAAATACGTGAATTGTGTTTTCGATTATTCCTCCATACACACCGAACCAATCGAGATATTGAAGTGCTCTTTGATTTAGATTGATGATTAAGTAAATTTACAAAATACCACTTAAAACTATTATCCGAATTTGGCCCTTAAAAGGTAAAAACGGGTAAAATGAGTTTTTGATTCACACTCCATATGTATCGACCCAATTTATATTTATACATAGACGTTGTTTTTGATTAAAATTGGTGCTTATTCAAATACCTGAAAGGTAATTTCACGAATTTTTGAAATTCCCACCTAAGGAGGAGAAAAGGGGTGAAAAGTGGTGAAATTTTTTTTTCAATTAATCGTCGATATATTTTAAACCCAGCGGACTATAGTCGTGTTTCTATTTTTTAGTAGACCCCTTTATGACCGAAGGCGGCACTAGTAATGCATTATTGTTTTAACATTGCAATATGTAGGCCTACTAGCAGTGCTCCTAGCGGCTCCGACACGAACTTGTTATTTCTAGTTACATTTACGCAATGTTAAAACAACAATAGTTTACCAGTGGCTCCACACAGGAAAAACTATTTTGTAGTGGCTACAAAATGTTTTGTCAATACTGACCTCACACAAAATAATTTTGTATTTGTCACAAAATTTTTTGTAGTCGCCGTAAAACTTTATTGGGGACAGAAAAATTTTTGTGGTCACTACAAAAAAATTTGGTAAGGTCCAATTTTTACAAATTGTTTTGTAGTGACTAATAAGTATTTTTTCAGTGCAATAAGTCATACGAGAATCAATTTCCCGCGCCATTGTCCAGACCTGTTCCGTGCTTTTGCTACATAGCACAGATGCTTGTAGCTCCAATCTAAGTTTCAGGATATTATGGCCTGAATTTCGTGATGTAAAGCCTGCTACACACTATCTGTATTACAACACTGAATTCCGTACTTAATTCTGTACAAGTAGCACCGCGACAGTGTGTACCGCAACTACGCTGGTTACAGACAGTGTTCCGTACTTAACTTCTCAAATAGAGCCCGGCTTATTTTTCATCATAGTGCATGTTCACGCGCATGCGCAGGGCACAGTTTAAGTCGCCGCGCATGTGAAGTACGCAAGCAGGGTTACCAGTATGCTTTGAACAGAAATACAATTCTTGTTTACTGCTAAATACGCGACCGTAGGTTGTTACAAAACCTAAAGAATAGAACATAGATTCACTTATTTGGCAAGTCATGTTTTGAAATAGTTTTCAGTAATTTTACTGTTGTACTTTATGAAACATAACAACCGGCATTGCAAATACTTTTTTTACTTAATGCAACGAAACATAGAAGTAAACATTGATAGTGTGTACACAGCACAGACATTTTGCTACAGAATTCTGTTAAAGAAATCTCAATCGACGTTTATGGACAGAATTACGTAAGTTATTGAGTAGAGAATTAAGGATAGTGAGTACCGGTCTTAAGGCTGAAAAAACGTGCAATTCTGACACCAAAGGACAGCAAGGCTGATGAAACACGTGACATTCGGATGAAGTCGTTAGAAGGGGTACAAACATGTATTACGTGCAAATCTATATGTGCTGTCAACTGTCTCTTTAACAGCGTCATCCCACAAGTCATATAAACCTCACGAATTATCCTCAAGACTGAGGAAGCAGTAACATTACTGCGAAATCCTCAAAAACTTCCCAATGACACTTAGCTTCAACTGACTGTTTTGCAAAAAAAATTGCAATTGAGGCCATAGTCATCACTGGTTACGCTTGAGGTAGTTAAATTTTTTCGTACTCTCCGATATACACTTTTGCATTTAAGAGGCTATAACTCCTCATAATGATCTGTTTTCTTATGACTACAAATAAGGTACATTTTCTGACACTGAAAGTGGCAGAGGTAAACAGCATTCGCAGACAGCTATAAATATGTGTCTTACTGCAAAGTGAGAACAACTAGCATCTCGGTTATACTGACACTTCATGGTCGAACTACACATCTGGTGTACAAAGAGGGCCTTTAATTCAAGAAAATATTTCCTTCTACGAATATTACGTGCGAGAAAAGTTGTGGGTGGACTGTTAGTATAAACTTCGGTTGTTGTTACCTTCAAAACATTGTATGTACAAGACCAATGCAATATTGCTGCGAATATAAAGCATTATAAACATTTCACAGTTAGAATTTATTGAAAAACAAATTATCTTCAGTAAACAGCCTAAACATTGCTCATCTTAATACACTGAATAATATTCAAAAGTTCGTGACAAAAAAATGTTTATTTTGCTAGAGAAACGTGTCTAAAATTCTATGTTTACAGTTTACGACATGTGATAAAGTACTCAAAATATTTTAGATGATGCCATGAAAAAAATCCATGGTCACAAAATGGATACGTCAGATGTGAACGCAACATGTATTTTTGGTACCAATTTTTGTGGAATTAATCACTCTGACTCAAACATTAAGCGGAAAAGTCACACTCGCAAGCATTGAATTGTTCACACGAACGCCAGTTGGCTTCCAAAATAGGATTAAATAGTATAATATTTTATTGTCAATTTTCGTAACAAAATTACTTAAAAAAAATTAATTATCTTTAAAAGGATTTATGGTCTGGTTCATATAACATTAAATTTGCAATTGTTACTGCAAATAACATTGTTTTTGTGCTGTGTTCCAGTCAATATTTCCTGTATTTTTATTGGTGAACGGAAGAGAATGATGCTTATTGATCACGGGCAGTTAACGGAATAGTGAACAAATGTTTCTATTGAAGAGAAAAGGCTGTCTTTGAGTGCGTCGCCTTCTGGCCTTTGGCACTGATATTGGTCTCACGCCCGTGACAAAGGGTAGTTCTCAAAAGTAATATTTACAGCTGAAGATGCGAGTTTATTCTGTCACCTGTGCGGAGCTCTTTGAATGGCACAGTGACGCAGTGAATAATATGTTTTGAATCTATCACGTCCGGACAATATGTATTGAAACAGGCTTGAATTGTTCCAAGTATTCAAATGGAAAGTCCGTTATGAAAGCAAGAATCACGTTTATAAATAAATATTTTCCAATTCCCTTCGAGCATTGCTTGTGAGATGGTCATAACGATATTTTCGAGCGGTGTTCGTGTGGGAGAATGTAAAAGAAATATCAAACTCAGCAATAGAATTTGCAATGCCCATGCTGTTATTATCTTATTGAATTCAGTTTTGTATTTCCTTCAAACTTGTTTTCTTTATATATCAGTTGTAATTTAAACGTATTTTGTTAGTTATGATAGCCGAATGTGAGCATAGTACTTTCTTGTCGTCTAGTGATCGTTGTAGATTCAAGCACAAATGCCGTTAGTAACAGCATTTCTGACTTTTAAACGAAGAATATGTAACTTTCCAGTATTTTTATTTCCATCTTTTTTCTAAGCCTCCCTAATACTTTCGGAATTTTATTTCTGATATTATTTATGTGCAGAATGACACTTTCACTGTTGCTAGTTTACCTTCACCTGCATGAACATGTGCAATCAATTAACTCTTTCTAAATTTCATATAAGTCTTCTGTTCTTACTAGAACCGAAAATCATAATACATTTTACTATGTTTATATTGTTGAAGAATCTATAGAACGTAATAAACAAGCAATAAGAAAGCGTTGCACTCACAAAATATATAAACAATGTGTGGCTAGTTAACAGTTCTATATATAATTCGCTACTACTATAGAAACATAGCAAGATTAGCTGTTCTCTCAGCTATACGTATAGCTAAATTTTATTGTAAAAGTTAAGATAATGTCTCGTATAGAAAATGCTTTCAAAATATCTCTTAGCAAGTATATAAGAAGAAAGACTAAAGATGGTCATGTCAAACTGGCATAGATATAACACATAGAAGAGAAGTCACCTTCTACATCACTTTAAATTGGCACCTAGTGCAGGTAAGGGGATTATTATTTCAGTGTTTCATATAAAGTTTAAATCTTAAATCCATGTATGTGGTCACTTTATTTCACCGAACCTTAAAACCAGGAAATATTTGAGTGAGATATTGGAGCTTAACTTAAATTTTGCAAGGCATTCGGACGTTTGACGTAAGAAATTCGAGATAAAAATTTTCTTCTATAGCTTTTAGTTAAACGAATAATATATATAGTTAGCGTGTGCTAGTTCATGCTGTCGCCGGGTACTGTCCGCGCGCTAGCTCTGAGTCCCAGGCGTGTTTGAGTTTTTCTTCCTACGCGTCATGTACGCTACAGTAACACTATAGCAAACACATCCTAACTAAAGACGTTACTACGGCTAGCATGTGCGTCGACATGATATCCGCCTGGTTCTATCATTTATGTATTGACGGACGAGAATCACATACCCGCCAGGGACTCAGAGCTGGCGCGCGGACAGTAGATACTAGATTGTCTGGCTCGTCTCATGTCATCCAAAACAATTAATTTTTAAGGCAAACAACAACTCATTTTGTATTTATGCCAACTTGGTCTCTAAAATTCTCTTTTGAACGACTTTTAAACATCATGTTGAAATATATGAGGAACACCAGAAATGTTTGTAAGCCACTTCTCTTGCTTGTAGTGAAAACACTGGGTGAATAAGTACGGTTAGGCCCATACTACTGGAAGAAATACTCCATCATGTCTTTTATTGACCTTCGATAACTCCCGCAAGGTCGCTATTACCTCGGTGACTGCCCCTAATATAAATATTCAAATGCTTGTTACGCGGGTGTCTTAGTTCTCTGGCGGCGGTGTGAGGTCCCGGACAGCCTCCGTCGTGCGGTTAGCTGCTGGACTCACAACTTCGGGTTGTGCTAACATACCACAGCTTTAATTCACTCCTGTGATCGCGAGCCACGTGACCTCACGTCCGCCTCCCTCGGCGACCACCTCGCGAGTCCCCCAAATATACAAAAATGGAGACTTCTCCCGAATATGAGACTCGAAACTCGTCAGCCAATAGCAGCTCGTCTCCGAGGACAATAGGGTATCTCTGTGTAATCATAATTTAATACAAACACATTACTTATTTAATTATTATTTACAAATATTTTAAATTAATTCACACGCCCTCTGGCCGGTAGCTTTCTCTTCCCCCTCCGTACCTTGGCAGGCTCCCTCCTGGGCCTGCCATTAAACCATCACTCTCTGCCACACCTGTCGGCTGAATACTTAATTATTACTCCAATTTGCCAAATAACGGTTCTGTCAATTACGTTTATAAGATCACATTTAACTAATATAAGTTTTCATACTAAACCAAAATAAACTTGAATTACATTTGCACGATAATTTTTAGCCCATTATATGCTACAAGTAGGGCCCGGTAGTTTTTGAGAAAAGATTTTTGCCACACTTTGTTTCGGCGCCTTACGTGCACACCTGCATATCTGCTTTGTGGTCAGTGATTGGATGCCGTAACACCCAGCGTATGGAGGTTAAACCCGCAAATCACAGACGTGATGTGACGCAGTTATCCATATACTGATAGGAACAGTCAAATGAATAACGACTCTGCTCAAAAACACTCTGCCAATAGCCATGAAGTTGAGCTGCAGGTGTGCACGTAAGGCACTGAAACAAAACTTTAATTAGGATTTTATTCATGTGCAGCTTATTTTTACATTCAATAGATGTAGGTTATATTGTATACGTTTAAATACACTGTAAAAATTACTGGACAGTAAGGGGAATTTTTCACTCATAAACATTACTGAATACTTACCATACTGCAGCATGTAATTACAGACAAGTTTAGTTATATCAACATAGGCTTTATTGTTTTCTAACGATGAAAATGAAATCTTCAATAATATTGAAGCCTGGGAAAAATTTACCATACCTTTTTTTTTAACATTGTATGCATCGGTGTAGTGAATTCATAAATGATTTTTTTTTCAGTGTAATCTAAAACACTACATAGTAGTGCTATGAGACGAATGTTTCTAATTTTGGATATGAATACCTGGCACGTGTTGGAAACATTATCTTATTGGCGATATGTATTAGTAAGCTACTTACTGATGATCTGATGATCTGTGTTCGATGCCACGTAATTAGTTATACAAAGAATGTTCCCAGGACAAGCTTCGGTGACTGCTGTTATGCTTACGATTGTTTTTGGAATTTTCATAACATTGAGCAGTGTTATAATATAATGCAATTCCTGTGAGGATCACCAGTCCAACATTTTGAACAGTATTTTACACAAAATTAGTTAATACTGCCTTCTGAAAATGTAACTTCTACTGCATGCGTTTTGAAACAAACAATGCTGATGTCATACTATACGTTACCGAAAAAAAGGGGCTGTCAGTGGTGAGTTTTAAATTACACTGCCAACACTAAACACATAATTATGCAGTATTTTAAGCTGTCATATTTTTAACATAAATTAGCATGAACTGAATAAAGATATAAATAATTTCCTAAAGTACCGTAAGCAGGGTGACTTTGGACATGTGTGTGAATAGAGGGCACCACAAACATTTAATTTGCATATACTGTAGCCCTGAATAGATACACTTAGTTGCGATAAATTCCAAATAATAAATATCCACCTGCCATTTAAGCAATGCTTCTTCACAGTTGACGATTTATGGATACTAAAAATAGTATAAAAGAAATTCCAAGGTCATTCTACGTTCCCAAAGTCAGCGTCTTCTTACGGTACGATAATATAGTACGTTGTAACTTACCAGTTGCAGAAGAGTTTTGCTTGAAACTAATACGTTTACAAATTTACATCACTGTTCCTATGTATATTTTGTATCCACTTAAACATAATATGTGTTATAACACATGTTATTATATACACGCAAACTTGGAAATTTTGTAGACTTGCTCTAAAGTAACGCGTTACTGCCCATAGAGACAGAAAGCCCTGTACGTTAGTATTCGGGAAACTTCGGTTCCGTTCGGAAAGTCTCGGCAGTTGTGGTTGCTTGCCTGTCAATAGGCTCTCGTCTTAATTACGGTGGCCGACATCTTATTCGCTCTTGTCGAAGCAGCCGACGGAATAATTTTTATGCCTCGCCGCTACCCTATCTCCGCTCAGGAAACACCCGCGATATAGACATCATGCTTGTAAAAATGTCAGGGAGACTTCCTCCCTTCTCCTTCACGCACAAACATGTCAGGCGCTTCGATTCATTTATCTCACTCCGTCTGCGGCATGCATAACGACCACGAGCGACCGTGCTGGCAGGGCATTGGGAATGTGCATATTTGCCCCGCATGCATTATGCATGTGCCACTCCTCTCCCTACCCTTCGCCACTTTTCTAAACTTCAACCTCAACTCCCCACAACTCCCTCCTCCTCGCACCATCGCGCAACCTCACGCGTGCATGAATTATGAAAAATAAAAGTGTGTTGGCACCTTTCTCCCCTCGGTTTCAATTTGTTATCCCCGCCCCTTCCCGACAACGACCGGCGTTGAAAATAGCGCAATTGTGGGATACAAGAGCCAGAATGACAAATATTCATTATCTCACATATTTGTTAACTCTGTTTAGCGGTTAAACGCAACCAGAAACGGAATCTTCACGAGACGAAGCGTTCATCAGTTGAACAAATTTTATTTCTTTACTGTAAAAAACCGTTCAATTATAATGTTTTACCATGATATGCTATTAAGGCTTGCTTAAAAATTAGAATTTACACGGCAAACGAAGTCTAACTACTTTTACAATTATTTTAAAAAGGATGTTTCACTTTGTTCCGATGACTGATACTTATAAACTAGCTTTGAAACTGATACCCGTTCGTGAATTTCCTGGACTCTCAATTGTTTGGCTTAGAGCCGGTTTCACCAACAAAGTTCAAACGATTGTATCTCGATTAGTCAACATTTAATATCTGTTAAACATGTTCTGTATTTTGTCATGCGGTTATTCTCGATTATCTGATGCTAAACGAGGTAAATTTTTAACCGCCTAGTTTCGGCCTTGTAACTTTATTAATCTTGCATAAATATGAATAAATAAATAAAAAGGTTCTAAATTATTTTGATGGGGGAGAAAAATGCATACTGAAGATTATTTGTGTTGACTTAATACAGGTCTGTTGAGTTACGTCAGTTATTAATGAAAATGTAACATGTTGTAACATTTGTCATCGTTAGTTGTGAATACTGGTAGGATGAGTGAGTGATAGATTTTGGTCAGCGCTCAACATCGAGGTCTTTAGCGCTGGTGAGGGGTGACATGAGGTGAGTATGGAGCAGCGCCGGAATGAAAGGGCGGAAAAAACGGGAGATCTCCAAGGAAACCAACGGCATCCTCCTGCATGTTTCCCACGTTCGAAAATCCGATGACCGACCACGCCGGAAATCGATCCCGGATTGCCTTTGTTGGTGGCGAATGGTGTGACCATTCAACTGAGGGATCCAATACTGGTAGAAAATTAAACAATAACTTAGAAAAATAGTTAAACTTAAGTAAGGTTGATGTCCGTTACAAGAATTATTCTTTATTATAAATGGTAAAGACCAATCAAAAAAATGAACTTGACGAGCTATAGAAAGGTGTATGAATACTATTTTATCTGACTAAAGGAAAATTACCAGTTCTTTATATATATATATAAATTATATATATATAAATTATATATATATAAATTATATATATATTATATATATATAGTCGTGAAAATTAAATACTTATTTTTCGAACTGAAAAGGTCTATGCAATAATTCACAGGACAATATGAACAAAAGAAAATGTTAAAAAATTGACAAATCTTAGAAAGATTATTAAATCAAGTAAACTTGTACAAAAATACATAAAAAATAGAATCTTAAATCTTAAACGTATAGGATATAACTATACAAATCTTAGCTTATACACAGTTCAACCAAGAAATGCTAAATTGCGGCTTTAGATCATACATAAATTTTGTATTTATGTAACAGCGATAATTGTAAAATGGCTCATATATGTAAATAGTACAAATGAAATAGCCCTATAATAAAATAAAACTAGCCTATCTCAATTAAAAAAAATCACTAAAAACACTATTTGGCTAATCATTATTTTTTAAAGAACGAAATAGACACAGCTGATAAAAACAAGGTTAGCCTAAACCCAATTATTATTCTTTTTCTATAACGAACATTTAATTTTCCATCATAATTTCTTTAAAAGTTTGTTGCATTTTTCTTCACAATGCCACTATCACTACAGTTTCTTCTGCGAACATATATAACTTCATTAAAATAATTTGTCAGTCGGTTATTTCCGTAAATTGTTTGGCTATTCTCAGCACGATTAAGGCAACGAAATCTAGAAGAGGCAAGTTTAACTAATCTTGTTTAACTTAAGCCCATAGTGATTATAAGCGAGGTTTAAATTTTAATCGATCCCGTTTAGTGAAAAGTTTAAACTTTTTTGGTGAAACCATCGCTTAATAAGGTAAATTATAATACTTTGCTTGTTTAACACCAGTTTATAAATTTTTTTCGTGCAAACAAAGTACGTTAAAGCTGTGATTGTGAAGTATGTATAGTCCTCCACTCTGAAACGCGCACGTGGAAACTTAAAGTGAAGTGACAGAAGTTTCGTGCAAACAAAGTACGTTAAAGCTGCGACTGTGTGATAAGAAGTATGTATAGTCCTCCACTCTGAAACGCGCACGTAAAAACTTAAAGTGAAGTGACAGAAGTTTCGTGCAAACAAAGTACGTTAAAGCTGCGACTGTGTGATAAGAAGTATGTATAGTCCTCCACTCTGAAACGCGCACGTAAAAACTTAAAGTGAAATGACAGAAGTTTGTTTACTGATACTTGGAACATTAAGACATGTTACTCATTGCTAGGTGTGTTGTAAGTTGATCCGTATCAAAGAATCAGTGTGACTAAATAAATCACGAATCACTTTAAAATCTTGTGATACAAACATCTTATACGGATGTAGGGTTTAAGCCAAATACACATGGTTATGTTGTTCAAGGCGACTTGCATCGTGTGAATGGCTGACTTGTATGCAAGTAGCGTGCATGCAAGATCTTGCATTCTAGCTAGAATCATTTAGAGCCGGTTCTAATTTTCATGCACCTTCCCGTGCAAGTCGTTTGTTTATATTTTCATGTTGCTCGTTTACGTACGTTAATATATTCTAATTATTATTTATATGAGAGTAGAACACAAATTGAAGCCTCGTATAGGCACAAAACTTTATTTTTCAGTTTCTATCCTGTATATAACTGATGTCTCTTATAATTCAGAATGACAAATTCCATATCCTTGTTAATTTTTATAGTAAGAAAAATCACAAAACTAAAAAAAAATATAAAAACAAAAAAGGGCCTCGTATTTCTAACCCTATATAGCATAGAGGCACATTCAAGCTAGTACGCAAGTACTACACTGTGTACGGTACGTTCATGAAGTATGTATACAAGGGAGTGTAAACTTTCTTGTTCACCTTTTCGTGATCACCTTGGTGTACAAGAAAGAGGCCCGTGTGTATTGGGCTTAAAAGTCATGTTCTATTTTCAACTCTGGTCAACCTGATTTCGGGTTTCCAGTGTTTTCCGAAATATTTTTGTGCGAATGTGGAGATGGTTCCTAGACACGTACAGTGTCTGATATAGGTAATTCGTAGAGACGGGAAAAACTCACGGTTTCACTGACGCGTAGGCTAGCCTCCAAGAACATGTGTGACCTGAAGCAGACATCTGTTGGTTGGCTGCTCGCTGATACAGTGGTATGGAACTGCATTTAGTTACTTTGTTATCGTTACCTCATCGACTTCAAGGTGGTGTTAAACAAGTCAAAGACCAATTGTGAAACTAGCAAGAACTTAAGAGCTGATGGAAATCTAGCTTGTGCCTGAATGAAAACACGAATTTTTTGGGTCACTAGTAATTCGGAATATAATGAGCACTAAAAATGTAACCTTAAAAAAATTGCACTAGTCGCAATGGTTATAATTCAACATTACTGCTTATATGGTTGGCAGCGAATTTACGCAGTATAGTTCCGTGTATTTTCTCATGTAAATACAATACAAAAACAAAATCAACTGAAATCGATATATCCGTAATTTATGTAATTAATAAACTTTATATTAAAGTGTGTTAATTTATACTAACTAGAATTTATTTTACACGCGCAAACATCAAGCGACGTGTCCACAGAGGTTAGACGTGTCCCGTCGTCAGCCGTTGCACGCGGAAATATATACGAATACGCTGAAAATAGAACTTTAGCGGGGCTTTTGTAGTGTTTATTTTATCCCGAACCGCCAATATACTTCCTGTTTCCAAGTGTAACTTTACCAAGGCTTTAGAGCTGCTAGAGGAATCACAAAACGTCTAATAAATTAATGAAATCGCGTTTAGTGAATTTCAGAGCGGACCCCTCCGTCTTAATATAGTATATCTCTTGGCATCATTGATACTGTCTTGGACAAACATTTGGAGACCGGATAGCTGTTCGGTTGAACTTTTTTTAAAAACGTTTTTAAGTGTAATTTACGGCTCGTCGAATGCAACATCATTACGGACGGCGGTTACTCGCCTAACCAAAGGCCAGGAGATTTGAGAGGAATAAACCGCAATGTTTGACTAGGAACAAATCCAGCATCCTCCTGGAGCGATTTCCGCATGACCATGGGAAATCGAAATTATGATGGCCACAACTAGGAATCGAACCTGGATCCTGCCGAATACGGATACAACGTCGTTACCATTGTGCCATCCGGCTCGGTCTGGCGGAACTATAAATGTGAAAGACCGAGCGAAGTGGTGAAGCCATATCACTTTCCCTAACAGCACAGGTGGTGCTGGAAACGTTGCCTGCAACGTTACAATGTGCTAAGTTCGTCACAGACTATATAAACATGTTGCCTGCACGTGCCAGAAATGTTACAACTGCAACGTTGCCGAGGCAACCTAGCAGTACGTTGCCTGCTCGTGCCAGAAATGTTTCAGCAGCAACGTTGCCGAAGAAACCTAGCAGCACGTTGCCTGCACGTGCCGGAAACGTTACAACTGCAACGTTGCCGAGGCGACCTAGCAGCAC
>PNEQ01094069.1:0-13825 GCA_003012365.1 Medauroidea extradentata | reverse complement strand
TCCACACGGAACTATGTACATACATTCCGAACACATCACCGGAAGCACAACACATAGCACATCACAATGTCTCAGTGAGCGACACCATATGCATTACCCTTTCGGATTAACACTAGTGTTTTCTCAAAATTAACAAGAAAACTACTTACTATAGTATTATAGCTACACATAAAATCGTAGACGCGTTTCTATATTATTCTATGCTTTTAAATTCATATTGCAGTTATGTATACGCGACGCGGAAACAGTAAACAAGCATAGATATAGATTGTTAACCCTGTAGTTAGTTTTTATCACTGGATGATCCCATCCATTATAGACATTCACTTTTTATCTACAACAGACATCATATACGATGCGCAACATTAATGTAAAATACATTATATAGAGCCTACTAATAAGCGGGAACTAATATTTTTACGTATAAAGTTTTTTCTCCATTCACTTTCATGTAAATTAGAAATTAATTTGAATATTTCATACCTTCAAGAGTTTCTTCCGTACCCATTCCAGCTCTAATACATCTTAATTTCCTTTAAAGTTCATATCTCAGTCCGACTTGAACCCAACCATTCTAAATCATATCAACTCTTTCAGCGATAATGTAATCGATGTTGAGCACCGACCAAAATCTCTCACTCACCCTAATGTTTCCATAAGTAAAGAAAATACATTAACCTTATTACATTAACTAACACAACGTCTTACTTATATACAGAACTAGCATTTCTACATTACTCGTCTTAACTATAAATGCCCCCCTTCTTCCTTCCCTTCACACACTTATCGTAGTCGGACTCATAACCTAACTATGAAGAAAATAATCACATTAGTCCGTGTAGAAACAAATATTACAGTTCTTCCAAAAACATTGAAAGATTCGATCAGTTATTTTTTTATTCAAATACTACAGCTATTCATATTTTACTTTACATGAGTCCATCATAATTCATAACATTCAAAATTACAACTGTTCATAAAAAGAAAATTTAAAAAGATGAACCTAAAGTTTGCTAAAACATTGAATATAGGTAAGCATCCCATCGAACCCAGGTTCAGTAGGGCGCGAGATGTCGGTACACTAACAACTACTAACGGCAAGTTACACCACACACACAAGGCTACACAGTGATTCGCAATGGCAGACATCATTCTTTATGTAACATAGCGATCTGAATTTGAATACCAAATATAAACACTAGAATTTCTTTGCTACCTTCCGTATTTGTCAAGTCTGTTTGTACCTCGGAGAGAAGTTTCGCGCAGAGTATTGTTTTACAAAACTAATCTTTGTCCAGTACATTCTGTTAGGAGTTGGTTTGTACGAGTTACCTTGTAAGAGTTACAGCCAAGTTACTTCAGATCTTTCCATCTCACTCTTCACATATATCATTTCAGTCGTACTTTAAGCTCACTAACCAAAAGAAATTAAAAACTTACATGTACTTATTGATACAATGTTTAACCTACACATAGGACGAGTCCTTCAGTAACATCACATCAACTATAAATACAACACTTCTTTCTTCCCTATACATACCTAATCAAGTCAAACATTAGCTTAAATAACTAAAATTACAAGTTTACAAATACCTGGTAATATCAGTCTTAATGTAAAAATTGACTATGTTACCACATTCTATTTACATGATATCGCAAACATTTTTAAATTTTTCCGTTATTTTCTGCAAACATAAAAAGACCAACCATTAACCAAACCATTTAGAGCTGATCACTACAGATCAATCTATACCATACAGAACCGATCCATACATAACAGAGTTGGATTTTCATCTAATCTAATAGACCATATACAAAAAATACATAAAACTACCAAAGTCGAGTTACTCGTAACACAACTCAGGAACACATCTAAAATTAATAAAATTATTGATTATCTCATACGTCATAAAATATTTCACTTCTGCGATGTCGTTTCGTAATTTCAAGCTCAGCACTTTTGCTTTTAACTTACCCTTCTCTTTTATATTAGCATTCTTATTCATGTTATTTTATTATCTTCATATTCACCCTCCACACTTGTTCTGAATTTGAACATTGATAAAATAAAATAAAGAATTAGCACTAACTTGATTGTATATTAGCTGTCAAGGGAATAAGATGGTATAAATTGATTAAATAAATGTTTTGTTTTATTGGAGATTACATGATACTTCTGTGTGAGTATATTAAAAGTCTGTATGTCTGAGCTAAGATAGGTACAGAACAGAAGATATTATAGCTAGAAAGTATTATCTTTGAAGATTAGTATTGAACATCTAGGTATTGTTCAAATCTAATATATGTATTGCAGGCTGTGTTTCTGAGGGCTTTGTCGAAACACCTTACGGACTAGCCCATGACTCACAAGCCAGACGGGTGTGTGGTGGTAGTCACGCCGAACTACGTCATAGAGACCTGTTTCAACTGTCCCTTAACCATACGAGACTGGCCTACGATGCTCAAGTCTCGTACCAATCTTTATGTAATGTCTCTTTTTACGCCCCTGTTATCGGTGAATCCCCGGAGTTTGGGCTAAGAATATAAGCCCCAAATCAACAGATGTGGGTAATATGCTAGTGATCATGCCTGTGGAGAGAGACTGGTGAAGACATCATGGTGACGTCAGAGTCTACTGCTACAGACTCATAACTTCGGAGCATTATTGGGCTAAACAAGAGGAGTAGTCTTCTCATCATATTGTTAGTTCTTGTAGCTGCTAGTAGTGTACATTACATCTCTTTATTGCAGGCATCCGGCAGTATGGGTGTTGCATTAGGTTGTAGATTTTTGTCAGATAATGTCGTTTCAGCTTTTTGAGCAGACTTTTACGGTGTAGACAAAATGTAGGACGCTGCCAGGAGAGAATATTTTTGGCGCAATAATAACTTTCAATACATTTTTGTTCAGGAAATATTATGCTACAGTGACAAACTTTACGAGAAATAGTAGGTATATGCATAACGAACCCGACTTACGTTTACCCTGAGTAGCCATGTGGTATAGTGTTTACTCCATTTTCGCACACATATCGCTTGTTGTCTAGCCAAATAATCGCCAGTTTGTCGCTACATTCGGAACATATTCGGTTCTTCTGTGATTTTATACTTTGTACAGATACTCGCATAGTCTTCACTTAATTGAGATCCCTGGTGTAGTCCTGGAAGGTAATTTTCTTTTTGATCACACATTTCTGGATTCCTTTAGCATTTTTGCATACATTCTCGCAGCATCTGTAGGCATACATATTCGCATGCAGTCCTACAAACTCAGTCATAGGCACAATGTTAAATTAATCTTTAAATTTGCTTATAATCTTTTTTTTTTTTGAGGCGAGTAGTATAGATGGTCAATAGGATAGAATTATGTATCGAATTCATTCTGTAGCACTAAAATAGTGGTAGTTATTTTAATGGATAATTTTTTAACAGCACGTGTCTATAAAGTTTACGAAGCTGTAAGCATGCACACAAGAGCGCAATGTAGACGTATGACCTTGTCAAAGCCAGAGAGAAGTCACATGGTGCGATGTTACATGACACTGCATACTTGACTTTATTAATTTTTCTCATGCGCACACCTGCATGGTGTCGGATAACATCCGGCCACGTACATACTGCTGCGCTATGTGAGACGACGGGATGGAAAATGCAGAACTAGCACTGACCACGTTCACGCGAACACTGCTACTTATCTGCAAGGTATCAAGCATCAGCCAGGTCTAGTCTACTTTCATTCATGTTTCTGATGTACGAAAAGAAAACACAGTATTGACAATATCAGTCGCAAAGCCCATTATATGCTTTAACATACCCTACGTCGCTGCTGTACGTCTAGCCGTATTCAGCTGGATCTATGTCTCTAGCCAGGCACTTTGCTCAAACTCCAACACACTGTGAATTTTTTCAATCTTAAGTCCATGGTTAACAGCTTGTTTGAGGATAATATAGTGTACGATATAATTCTTTTTTTATTTCTACGTAGTCATAAGTTTGTTCTGTTATGATCCTGGAGGACATCAGATTATCGGCATAAAATCGTACATCTTTGTGTTTATTGTGTAGTTCAGCAGATTACATTACATCACATTGAATGATGTATCCCACAGGGGAGATATCCGGAACACTCATTATGTGTAGGTATGTACTGGACCACTTGATATTTCTTATAGGTATAGAACGTCTCACGCTTAGATTGCAGTACAGGGTTATATGGACATTTACTCTCCCTTTTCTTCGCACGGTAACTGCCGTTGGCACTGTCCTTGTTTCAGCGCACGCTGTTTCCAAAAATCATACCATTTTTACTTTGTAACTTTGATTTTAAAATGTTTACGTATTGAACAGAATCGAAACGCGCATCGGGTGATATAGTTGGTTCATCATTTACACCATTTTAAAGGGTTGAAAAATGTTTAAAACAAATATTTTGAACTTGATACTGTTTTCATGTATGCTTAAATATATCACATCATACCTTACGAATCAAAAGAAAAGTCATATCCAGATTTTACTGTGGGTAATTTCAAATATCTGGACGCCAACGAAAAAAATCTGATTGCTTAATGTTTTTTCGTTAGTTGTACAGAAATTTTTTTCACACATTACGTGCGCTTTCTAACAAACTGAAACATCAAAAAGTTGGTCAGTGAGAAACATTTTTGCTATTCAAGATAGATGGGGAATGAAAGCGAGGATGCTGTTCGTAATGAGCCGAATCTATTTTTAAAAGCAACCCCACCTCAATAGCTTTAGCCATTCTCTTGTTTTTAGCTGTGAAATGTGTGGCGTATTATTGTCATGCGTTCGCCGAGTGCTCGCCCTATAAACTCGAAAACTGAGTGTCGCTCGAAGTGTTAGCTGAAGGAAAAAAAACGTCCCGTTACCTTTGCTGACTATGACGTTACGTCTGGAATGGTTAATAAATAAGATACCAGCTACTCTTAGTCAGCAATTTTCTTCGTCCCTTGTCCTATAGTAGTTCAGTAGAGAAACTACAGTGTCTCGCGGCCGAGCGATTTGTCCAATATGTTGACAGATTTTGAACCAAAATTTCATTTGTGTAATTTTTTGATAACATGTATTTGTATGCAGGATAATACAATAAAAAGTCGTAATATAGGTAGGCTACGAGAAAGGGAACGAAATATTGTATTGATCTTATTCCAGTATTTTCCACATGCTATTAACGCATTAAGGAAGCTTTAGAAGAAACAGGATGTTCCAAACAAACCATTTACGCCAATAAGAAGAAACAATAGCAACACAGAAAATCAAACTAACACGAACAATGAAATAATAAAGGTAAGACAAACAATATATATTTCCCGTAAACAAATTTAAGGCAACGATCCTTCATTTCTACTACTTGTATGGCAACTATTTTTAAAATCCTAAATCAGAGAAAATATAAAAATTTAACTCTCAAGCAGTTTGCTTATAAGGTTTTACTAAGTATTCTATTTGTTTTCCTTGATAAAAAGTTTAATCTGGTTTCGGTAAGTGTTTCACTGACGAAAATTCGTAATTAACTTCAACTTTATGTTTAAGTATTGAAAAAAGTACATAATTTACAGTACAAAAATTAACAATACTCGTAAACATATTGTTTAGTAAATGATTTCGTTAATTATCAACTAAATAGCGGAAATGAGTGATATGCCTAAGTTGACATCACGGCAGAACATCAATATACTCTCTTTTGTTTGATAACCGAGCTTGTTGTAGCAGAGGTAAAACACTCGCATCGCATTCGAGAGGACCTGGTTTAGATGACCGGTTCTGACCATCCTGATTTCGGTTTTCCAATGTGTTTTCCGAAATCACTCTAGCCAATGCTGGGATGGTTCCTTAACAAAGGCCATGGCCGACTCTTCCCTCTTTCCATCCATGTATCAGTACCAAGGCCTTGTGCTGTTCGAGGGCACATAAAAACGTCCAAGTAAACAAATACCCCCTCTCCCACTTTAAATGTATTCTTAGCAGACAAAAAAGTGACAAAAATAAGACATATTTTTCAGTTCTCATACGACATTGGTTTTGAATGACCTATCCTATAATCATCAGCTACTCCAACCACGTTCTTGTCTTTAGACGGTGCTACTGAAATGAAAAAAAAATTCGTTTTTTCAGCAGTAGCTATAATGATTAAAATATATGTGGTAATTTTTTTCTCAATGAAGTGCTCGATACAATTCATGTAGTGAATAAATATCAGTGGAGTATATGAATTGTTTCTTATTTAAAGTAATAGAAAATTTCATTCATTACATATTATGAAGCGTGATGCTATACAAATTGTAATATCAATTAGAATAACAGAGAATATGATATTTTATTGCTCAAAATTCTGAAGTAGTTCACCTCCCGAACTTCGTAGTGTGGCTGCGATGTGACAACAGCGCGCGCCAAAGTTCTGTACTGCAATCTAAGGTTGGGACGCTTTTTTGTATAGAAGCAGACTCGTAGCCCAACCACACCAGTTATTAGCATCCAGATAGTGTAGATAAGTCTCTGGCTGCGTAAAATTGTATTTCTCACCATATTAATTGTTGTTAGAAACACAGTGTCGCTTCACACACTGGGCCACACACCCCCTCGAATGCCTCTCTTGAGGAATAAGTACATTATCATAATCTGTCAGAAGTTCGAGCTTCACAGCTGTTGCCTTCAGCATAGCGTCGAATGCATATCCAGGTAAACTTAATTGAAAGACACAGACGAGAGCCAGTATGTTTCTAGGCAGAGGCTGCGAAAATTCCCAAATACATCTGCGGGTACGAGAACGACAGTTTTAAAGTAGATGTCTGAGTATTTCTTGAGAGTTTTGCAAGCGAATTTCTCCCACACAGCTTGTGCATATCCGTGGTCTGGATCACTAATGTGCGTATCTGTCAGTCGGTTGTAGAACTTCTCCTTTGTTGGTAGCTCTGTCTCATCAAATCTTCTGATTCTGTCGATGTAGTCGTAGGGAAACACTCCCTTCCTTCTTACTAGTTCAAACTCATCTGTACTGAAGAATTTTATAATGTTGCAGAATTTTGTCGCAGACAGATTTACTGCTAATGTCAGCAGGCTGCTGGCCATGAAACGAAAACTGTCGATAAATTGTATGGTGAACTTGTCACAGAGTAATTTTCCTAATGTAATCATTTTTTATTCGTTGTGTGGGATGATTGTAATGTTCTTGCTGTCATGCCAGTTCTCTGAAAGTAAAGTTTTCATCAAATGCTTAGTTGTGAAAAAAATACAGGAGGCTTCTTTGGACGTCTTCTGAGCAGATCACATTGGTTACAGGCCGCACCAATGTACTTTCCACTAATGTGGCAATGACCGCGCATCTTCACGTTGCTTTTACTGAAGCTCCCAATACAGTGACAACATCTGTTGTCCTGGAGATATGCTGCATTTTGTGCAGGCGTTATTGGCAGCATCTTTAATGAAGTTTCATAGGTAATCTTCCCTTTCCTACAAATATAAACAATATTTGCTACAAAAATCTTAGGTGCATACGATCCTGTGTAGATGATAGGTTCTTGAGACAGTTGCATCGTCAGTGCTATTGGAATGACGTCAATATCAATTTGCTAAAAAATACAGAAGATATATGCTTCATGCTTCTGGTATGCCATGGTAAATATCTTTTCAGGATCAGGTTGACAGGCACTGAATTTTATGAAAGCAGCTTCAAAACTAGAGTACACAACAATCGGCAGTTTAGTCTTGTGTTGTATGTTCTTGAAACATAGCACAGGAGGCCTCCCATCAGGCCCTAGCTGTGGCATATCAGCACGAAGTGGTGCATTGCTGATACAATATTTCCTGTGTTCTGTCAGACACTGAAAACCATTCAGTCCAGATACTTCTTGCTGATCGTCAAAGTGTACCAGACATCTACACGATTGACAATTTCTTCGTCTGTTAATCTGAGAAGCAATAAATTTGCTGTCTTCTCGTCCATGCCATAAACGTTGACTGAGGTCTCACGATTCTTCTTTTAAAAAGTACCGACATCTCTTACTGGTGTCGGGAAGAAAAGTGCCAGTAACGTCGTACTCAGCTTGGGCATCGTAATATTGCTCGTTTACTCTTACTTTCGATGAACTTAACTAACACTGCCCATTTTAAACATTCATAGTCATTATTTCTAGGCTGATGACTGAATTTTTCGTCTTTATATATTCCGACAAGTCGATCCATGACGATGGGTCGAGTTTGTTAACTCGCAGCTGCAGACAGTTGGCAGGGACGAGCGTCCATCCAGATTTTTTCTCAAAGTATTCTCGCTCTTCAGTACATAGTTTCAAATTACTTTCTCACATAGAATGTTCAATACCATATGCATTATAGATTAGCCAATTTTTGTCTTGAATGCTTTTTTATCTGTCCCCTCATCGAATGGCGATGGCTTCGTATAATCATACTCCAATACAATGTTAAATTTAAGGATTCCGTAGTTTTCCACTTGGTTTTTAAACTGACCTACTGTATTTATATTCACGTCATTAAATTATTCACATACATCCCTGGCCGTGTCAACATTCTCCACCACATACGTCTTCACAATATCACGAAATCCAGTTTCTGCTTCGACGAATCCGAACTCTGTTGCCAGACCACACCCTAATACGATTTTAGGGCGGGTTGATGACGTCCTGGAGCAGGATTGCCTAGCAGATTCCGGTGGTTGCACATGTAGCATTTTCTGAAGTGTTTTGCTACATTACTCTTTGCAGATCTTCAAGTGCATACCAAGATTGTCCCGACGAGCCAAACACTGCAATAGTTGCACTTCAAGCAGATTTCTTTCCATATTATGCTCACAACCTGCTTCATGTCGACGAGCATTACGAGATTCGGTGAACTGCTTCTTACAATACTTACAGCAGGTAGTCACTTGTCTCTTGGCGTTGGTATTACAGGTACGTAAATGCTCAATCAACTTGTATTTGCGAGTGATTGATACACCACACCTCTCACAGATCAGGCGCTCTCCACGGCATGGATTGAAGTCACAGATCTTTTCATGTCTCAGCATATTATTTCACAAAGTAAAGACTTTGCCACAGAATGTGCAGTAACTAACCTTAAATGACGAACACTGCATTTCCAATACTTTAATTCGTTCTCCTACAAATCAGGTAAACCCAACTTAAAATATCTTGATGGTCTGTACCTAACCTAAAACTTTGAAGAATACACTATTCACTATAGCTATGGCTGTTTACGAATGCTGGCTTAAAGAATCCCTTAGGGTGAGAGATCCATAGAAAGTGCATTTTAGTGGATGCCACCATTTTGGCTTAGGTTCCGAATTCTCATTAGGGATACTAATGCATCCCTTCATGCGTCCAATACCAAGGGATGCGACGCTCGCATATTCTGTCGCACCCACACATCCCTTAGCTTTGAAATTTTGTCGTAAATTTTTATTTTATTGTTCATACTGAACATGAACATTGGGCACAGTTTACTAGCTGTAGATGTTTTATTGTGGCTAATTAAAATGTATACGTTGTGTGTTAAAAGATGTTTTGCTTCTAAGAGTGAATAAATAGGACTTGAAATATAAAAATCGTTACACGTGTTGTTTACGATAGCTACTATTTGATCAACTACATTACACACATTCATTATTTCACGAAATGCATGTTCTATATGTATACGTTAATTAAGCATAACATGTCCTAGTAACTCTCGATTTATATTTACATCGCCGAACATAACCTCAAACAATACAAGGATTTCATCGCCAGGAAATTGTTAATATTTCACCACGACCCATAGATGACAGATCTAAAGATACATCCTTGATGTATGCTTTACATAGGTAGCTCTAGCTGTAAAGGAATTTGGATGCCATCCATCATTCCACAGCAGCCATTCAGACAGTGGTTGCATGGACGAAGGGATATAGGGATGCGAGAGGAATGGACACATCCACTGAATTCGGAAACAGCCTATGTAATGCGACGAGGTCAACGTAGCACGCTTTATAAGCCCTCGAAGTAGGCGGTGCGTTCAGTGAAAGTACTTGGACGACAAACAGCGAACGAGCTTGGAACCTCGTGCGACAGTTTATATACCCTCACTCTCACCTCTTAACTTATTTCGTACACTATATTTATATCAGTCGGACATATGTGCACACGTAAGGTTACGTTTCTATTTAGAACAGCCGGTTCAATGTTAAGTAACAATTTAGAGACACCACTGTTAACATACTAAGCGATATATAATTTTGTTATCGTGACGTGAAACCTGCTGACTACATAATCACATTGCTTACCGATAGGTAAATGTTGACATACATTTGTATAGATTTTTTTCTAGTTGCCTTTTACATAGTGCCAAATGTTTTTAGTTTCTTCACGTCTCAAGATTACATTATCAGTGGACACTGTATTAAGTATTGGAATTACGAAATGACTGTTTGGAGGTTCAGTTTTTCGCTTTTATTGAATTATCATCACTAAACAGTTTCATTAACACAACTTTCACGGTAATATCACGCCCATATATTTGACAATAGAGGCGTGTTTCCCGTACTCGTTATTCTTGATTTAGGTCTGGCTACCTGTTCACGTGAGACTTTCCGTGATTTACTTTACATCCTGTATCAGTTTCAAAATCAAATATGGCAATTAACTTGAGTATGATCAGACACATTTAAAAAAATTCTGAAGTAAACGCTAATGATACTAGGATTAGGTAAAATTTTCACATAAAAATTATGGAGAACTTTTTTGGGAAAACGATTTGTATGACAACATATTAAGAGAATATAGTAAACTACAAACTACTAGTGTCAATAAAGTTATTAGTCTCATGGCACTTAAGAAAATGGTGAAATATAGTATTGCTTCCGCAAATTTTAATAGAGATTTTGTTATATATACATATATATATGTGTGTGTGTGTGTGTCTGTGTATGTGTTTCTGCGTGTGTGTATGTGTGTGTGAAATGTTCTGAATATATAGGGCTATGGTAATGTGCATGGCGCATGTGTAGAAATGTATCATATAAGTGTTATTAAAAGTGTATGCACAGTCATAAGAAAATTGTGTACAACTTTGCATAGTTATGATTATAAATCTGTCATGATGTAAAAAAGGAAAACTTTATACAACAGCTTCAAATTGTATGCACGATCAAATTGTCATTCTTATTTTTTAACCACTGAGCCATCAAGCATTAACCCTACACTGTGCTATTGAAATAAATAATAAAAACATACAAAACAGCGATATGGCTATGATATAGGAGTACGTAAGGGTTAATATGGCTGTAAAGATGTTACGTATAAATAAATTACACGAACGTATTGTATCTAAAATATTCATTTATCATAGCTGCAGAATAAATAAATACTGAAGTATTATATATTCTCGTCGCGACATAACCAGTGAGTGGTCATGCATATAAAAATTTACGTGTACAGCCTTTTTGGCTGTCACATCCTGGCGACCCCATGTTCATTAACTTGTTTTACGTGATAAATTCGTTTCCTAAGAATCTGACTTAAGATAATATATACTTAATTATATTAGTTACGTAGCTTATTTGCATTAGTATCGGAAATGTTTTATTAATTAAAGGCGTTCAAAAATAAATGTCAATAGTATCAAAACGGTTCTGTGCCAAATTTTTCCACCAGAAAGTGGCATCAACTACATCACAGCCACGGTCTTAGAATAACAGGTCTGGACACTAGCCTATCTACCAATGCTATTGAGTTGACTCCTTTATGACTGAAAGCGCCACTAATAATGAAGTGTTGTTTTAACAAGGCAGTATAGCATCGTACCACCAGTGCTCCTAGTGGCTACGACTTGAATTTTCTACTCGTGTTTCCATCAAATTGTCCTTGTACAATATTTGGTTACATTTAAGCAAAGTTACTAGAGTGCCAGTGGCGCCAATCAGTCATATGAAGGTCAATTTTCAGCTCCAAGTGTCCAGACCTGTTCTTCTATGGCCGTGGTCATAGCAAGACATATCTTTACTATTCTTCCCTCGTGTTCCTTGGGCATAACAATAGAGCGCGCTGCCACATTGCACAGAGCAGTACTTAACTTATTATTCTTAGGAACAAGAAAAGTTGAAAGTCTTGCTAGCTAGCTAAACAAACTTCATTAAAACCGTTTATATTTTCACTGATTAAAACTGTGTTGTTAAAGGCTTACTGAACTTGAGAGCGATGAGCGGAATGATGATTTTGATGTTGCTGATCCTGTTACCCTCAGTCGTACTAGGTTCGCCGACGAAAAGGTAATTTGTTTCTTCGTCGATACATAACTCAGTTATGATTATTCACAAATCACATTGCTACATAGTATCAGCCACTATTACGTACGGAAAAATCTATTCCAATATGAGTACTAATTTCGCAACTACTATTTTATGAAACTATCATGCTCCATAATGGTTTAAAAATTTCAATAATACGTATTATTTAGGTAGAATTTAAATGTTCTACCAAAAAGTTTTAACCAACAGCGCAGAAGCAAACATTCATAACTAGACATGCCTACCTTATATAGTTGTAGAAGACAGGGAAAACGAAATGAAATAGTAACCTTTAAAATAGGACATTTATTTTTATTGTGTAATATACGCAGCTTATGTTTAAAGGTGGTTAAATCATATACGGATTTTGGGACTCCCATAGTTTTGAGTGTCCACTGCTCAGATGTTCAAACTAAACTACGTGCACAAGAAAGGCACGAACAATAACATAATTCAACTGTCTCAGCGATGTTTAAAGTCACGTTCTTTGATCCAGACCAAACCGTAGATTCATAATGTAATGTGAAAGTGACCAGCCTGTGTACTGAGCTTATAACGTATAGGTAGGTACTCATGTGAACACTACGCTGTTCTGAACAGTATTTTGTTAGTCTACTGTCCACATTGCGCCGACTGTACGAACATATCTGGTACAAGCAAGGACTTATACAAGGAGTTAGAAAATAGTGGCATTTATCACCTGCGAAGAATATTAACAAATAAAAATGTAACAGAAGAGGCATTTATACCACTTAAAAAGACTCAAATGCTATGTAGGTGTGTGTGTGACTATGAGATATTGGCCCCGCATCCAGTAAAACTTATAACTAGTCCCGTGCCTGCTTATGAGCTGATATAGACATAAAAATATGTCAGGTAATTTGCGATTAAGAACAGCACCATGTGAATAAATGACCAAAACAGAAAAGAAAACAATATTTGGAAAAAAAATCGTCAGGAACTTTATAACAACAAGTATTTCCTCTTAGTTTTGATCACAGGTTTATGTGGTGCAGTTGGAATCCACGAATAACCTAACTTTTACTTGTACGTCGCTGTTTCTTTACCTCTCTTTAAATCTATTCAAGACGTTAAGTACACTTTTACCAAACAGTATTATCGAGGCTACTCTGTTTTTGTATCTAATTCTCTTTGTACAATCCCTGTGTACGAATTATTTGTCATTCTGTGGAGGGTGAATCTGAATAATGGAAACAAAAATTATGGGAATAGATTTATGTACGGATAAAAAAAACCCACATACACCAGTAAAGGCATGATTTGAGTTTCAAAACTTATTTTAAGTACAAAGCAGTGGATGGCACGCTGGTACGAGGACACTGTTAGATTAAGTTTGAGAAGTTACCAGTGTGTTCTTGATATGTCGCACATATGTTCTAATGTCCCGCCATGCAATGACGTCATAGACAAGGGGAATATGATGCCCTTGTGTCTGTATGTCCACAATGGGCTATATATATATATATATATATATATATATATATATATATATATATATATATATATAAATATTACT
>PNEQ01094068.1:0-13823 GCA_003012365.1 Medauroidea extradentata | reverse complement strand
TGACTGAATTTTATTGTGATTTATAGTGTTTAATTAATTGATGGTAGACTTTTCTTGTGCTTTAATTGTCAAAGTTAATTAACGTGTCTGTGACACAGGAGTAATTGTGTGCATAACTAATTGTGTTGTGAGAGTTCTAGTTGATTACTGTTTTGTGTATTTCATAGCTTTGTGAGCTATTAAATCCAGTACTTAATTTTACTCTTTTATTTGTAATTATAGACCTCTATCCCAAAGAACTCATGGGAATTGCCCACATATAAAGTTTGTGCTCTCAAACTTGTAACAATATATATATACACACACACAGAAAACACAGAAAGTATTTTTTAACACATTATAAGGCAAAATATTCTAGACAACAGTTGCCCTATGACGTAATTCTGGGACTCAATCTCTGACGCCAAAATTTCGTGAAGTTGGCTCTACCTGAATAGATAATGCTGAAATAATACATAACTCAGGAAAATTGCTTACTCCTTAAGCTGACAAAACCGTTGGCTTGGATTACTTTTTTTTTTTTTTCCTTCTAAGCTGTCTTTCAAAAACCTGGGTTGTCAATTTTCGTTTTTGTCGTTTCCTTGTGACTCACGGCCTTTTAAAAGCCCTTACGAGTAATATTCGCTGGCGCCATCAACAAAGGCAGCACGGCGGTTGCTCATAGAGTCGTAAAGTCAAATTAAGACTGGCAAGTGTCGGCCTTAATGTCAAGTCGTTCCCAGACTTGTAACTCGACGAAGAGATGCTCACATGACGTAATGCACTACCCTTACCAGGAAAATCTCGGGTGTACAGTACACTGGCCGTGTGCTCTCTAGCCTGAGTCATTTGTTTACTGCCTGCTGTGAATGTCCTACTTTCCTCTCACACCGGGTAGCATAGAATTATTTCCTTCTTCCTTGTTATGTTTGTTACCGTCTCGCAGTCGTAAGAAGGCGTGGTACATAATTCAACGCTAAAACCATTAATCTATAACTGTAGGTTTCGAGAAGCCAATGTGCGAAAATTAAACAACAGCAATCCTAGACAACAGTTGTAGCCAACGTTTTAAACAAAATTGTTTCCAGTGCTACGAACTTCTGAGGCACAATCTCTGACGCCGGAACCTCGTGCATTTAACCGCGGTGCAAGAGATCACGCGTAACGAATTAGTAATTATGGATAAATATTTGCTCATAAAGTTGGCATATACCGTTATATAGGATTGTCATAGAGTATTTCATCCATACCGGCTTCGAAAAAAGCGTGGAAATCAATTTATGTTTTCAGCGATTATTTTTCTACCGCGCACTCTTAAGAGTGATGCTAGTTAAGTTTTTTTTATTTGCTGTATATTTCAATGAAATTTTGTCTAGAGTTTCTTTCAGTTACTGTTGTTGTCTATACATAATTTCGAAAATTTCCCCCGCATTTTAGTCGAGGTATTAAACTATACATTTTAATAATTTAAAGCTATTTCATTCATAACTGTAAAAAAATTTCACGTCAGACGCGCCTGTTATACGTGCATATAACCTTTATGTACACCAAAATAAAATGTCATAGTATTAGGTGAAATATTTATATTATATAATAATTAAATTGTGAATCTCTGCACAGTGTAAAAGTGCAGTCTTATATAAATTCGCCTCTCACACATTACTAACATATTGCAACGACACAAAGCATTACGGAATACTTTATCGGCTAATATATTTCGTTAGATGTATCAATTTTTCACACATAGCGAATGCAGACGTTTGGGAATTTATTTCCACTGAAGTAAATACTAAATGAATCAAAACGGAAGTTAAACAATTTGCGACAAGGAATACTGCATTATTTGGTACCTAAGACATGTCTGTGCAGTATCTGAGAACTCGTAACGAATGACAGTTAAAAGTCCGATTTCGAGCTGTTTTTATCATTTTACACGCAGCCGGTAAGAAATAACATGCTCTGAGGAGTGCTGCCAAGATCGTGCAGTGGGAAAAACCGTGAACTTCATCCAGCGCAGGATGAGAAGGGGGGAAGGCGAGACAGCGCTAAGCAGCTTGTCTCTTCTCAAGAATAGGAGGAGTAGCAATGCCGTATTAGCTGGTATCTCTGGCCGCTGAAGGTTCGTCATTTAGTTCTAAGACTGTAGATGAGTATACTCTTTGCCGGGAAAATATTTTCAACGGGTAAAATGGTGCTATTACACATATTTTAAAATGTTAAATAAACAGTTACTGTTGCAAAAGCCTGATTTCAATTTGTAAATTATTTTGTCTGCCGCATATAATTTGACTTTTGGTATTTTTTGGGGGGAGGGGGTCGTGAACCAGTAATCCCCTACCCTCTGGATCCGCCATTGGTGCAACGGCCCTAATTCTGAGTTTGTCGTTACAGCCAACAGAACATACGCTGCTACAACTTAACATGTATTTCGGGAGAAAGTCTATATTTTTCTTATAAATTGTATGCATTGAAAAACAAATGGATACTAGTAACGTGTGTATAATTTTCGCTAGCATAGCCTATTGTTTCGTACACATTTGCGTGTTACTGCGTAAGACGATTCATCGTTGTAGTTGTGGGAACACTGTATCGATAGAGCTCTTCGATGGTGGGAAATGAGCTGTTCTATCCTGTACATTTGTGCGTAAAGTTAACTGATTACAATTATTGTTAATACGATTATTTCTTATGATTTATCTTGCGCCGACTAATAAGTATATGATAGGTAGACTATTCATGTTTTATTAGCAGTGCGCCCGCGGCTTTGCTCACTTGTATTACTCATAGCAGATAATATTTACTTTAATTGGAAAAATTCTTTGTACACCATAGAGGTAATTCACTCATCAAGTGTTAGAATGACAAATCTGCTAGTTGAACTAACTCTGCAGCAGGATAAGTAGCTATAGCTGTCAACGCGAAAAGCAGTCTAAAGTTTGTCCCTATCACTAACAATGACTCGCCTGAACCTAACTTATAGTCACAGCAATGTTGACGTTGTGGGGTAATTTAATTACAGACTCTTTAATGTCATAGGGCAATCTAATGAAATACGAAGTTTACGTGGTATTAAGACATATCTACCCCAAGCACAACCATTGGTAATGCTGACCTCAGTAACATTTTTTTTTTCAATACCTTCACTTGAAGTTAATTGCCTTCAGGGAGTTTTGGCGGGATAATGTTTCGCTAAAATATAAACGTATCTGGTGCCGAAACCTTGAGGTTAATAAGATGGTATATGTGGACTGATGCTGTCGAGGGACTTCAGTAGATAGTGGACTGCATTTTTTACAATTTTTTAACGACTTCATCCAAATTGCACTAATTTCATCTTGCAGTTTTTTGTGTTAGACTTCCACGTTTGCAAAGCCTTAAAAATAATTTCAGACCAGAACCTCCCTAACAACATATACAGGACGACTATAATCCATTCAGTCAAAGGGAAATCGATCATCAATAAAAAAAATTACATATCACCCCTGTAAAGCACTGAGAGTTCAAATTTTTAAAAATATAAAACCTTTTTGTGGCCATTTAGTTAATCATCATCCTGAAGCCAAAATAAGTTGAATATCTCTATGGGTTCGATGTATAAGATTTATCTAAAACACATGCCAGGTCTTTTCACTTCCTATAAGAGACTGAATTCCGAAAAAAAAAAACCTTGAATTACATTTTATACTACTTAACTGGTGTCTCTTTAACGTAAAAAACACAATAGCCTGCTGCGTACAAGGTATATATAAACGATTAATTATAAACAGGTATCACTATTCACCCTTTTTCACCTCCTTACATCAGGAATTTCGATCTTCCCTATGAATTACTTATTTATGGCTGTACTTGCTTTTTCGGATTGTCTGCTTTGAAATGTTTACTCAGACTACGTTAGCCAAGTATTTTAATTTTTCTCAGTATAAAAACTGAGATAATTATTTTTCGTATTTAGTAGGCTTAGCATAATTCTGAAGAAGAAAAAAACAACATCTCAACTGGTTATGTAGGTATCACTGGGTAAATGAAAACAAATTTTACGTCTTCTCACCTCTTCAGTGATCGAATTCCTTAAAATCTTACCATCACAGGTTAAACATTTGTATAAGCAACCAATTGAGGTGAAAATCACGATGATAACCGAGTCAAAGCATAACAGACGATTCATAATATTTTTTTCATTCCTTCACAGCCCTAAGACTTCGGATTTTGAAAATTTCTGAAATTTGTACGGTCATTTACATATTCGTGGAATGCAAATAAACGCCCCTAAGACTCTGTATACCATAATTGGATTTAAAAAAAACCATAAAGTACGATTACTTCACTCGATATCAACACGGTTTTCGTAGAGGACCAGCAAATTACTATAACCAAAACAGTAACTAATTTAGGCATTAATATTATTGAATTTCTTACTGGACAGACCATGTCAATAAAACTTGCAGAAATATATTTTCATCTTTACACTTTCTTAAGCGTTTGAAAAATTTTCTTCCAGTAGAGACAAAAAAACTAATTGTACAGTCACTTATTTTCCCTATCATTGATTACTGCGATGTTGTGTACAGTGACGTAACATGCGAGCTAGCTGCAAGACTACAGCGATTACAAAACACCTGTGTACTATACATATATCCTTGTTTTGTAGACAATTCATATCCTGTCAAATTAAACACAGATAACTTTCGCTTGTAATAAAATACTGATGTTTAACTTGAAACCTCGAGACCATATCAGCCACAATATAAAAATCTGAAGTGGCTCGAACTGGAAGAAAGACGCAGGCTGCACTACCAGTACCTACTTAAATAGACTCTTAGATCCAGAAGTCCTAAATATCTCCTTGACAGATTTCAATTACTCATTGTAAATCATAATCTCCACACACGTTCATGCGAAACATTGCTACTCATGGTACCTAAACATAAAACTAAATTTTCCTCAGAATCTTTTACGGCGTCTTGTGCTCGGTTTTGGAATGATTTGCCCAATGAACTAAAGACATGCTCAAACCTGAGCAGTTTCAAACGCCATTAAAAAAAATAAAATAATTGTTGGGAACTCAACATCTCGCGGAGGAGTGGTATGGGGCTACTTTATCTATAGTATATATTTGTACAGAAATATTATTATTTTTATTATTAGTAGTGTTTTTCCTCGTAATCGTTCATAGCTTTCTGTATACAAAGTCGTATGTGCGACGTGCAACAGTGCTGGAAAATTTTGTAGTACCAGACATTTTTGTTACTTTCCATTTTCTTTGCTCATTATATACAAACCCGAGAATAAAGTTCTAGTAATAGTTTATAATTATGACGACTGTTGAAAATTAGTGAGGGTGGTCAATTTTATTTAAGGGGGATGGTGCGCCAAAAGCAGTGAATTAATTTTTGACATAACATTTTCCCCTGGATTTTTATATAAAATCAAGGCTCGACAATCCGTAGATTACACTTTTGTACACCTTCTTACTTTATTACATAGTCACAGAATTTCTTACTTTTGTAGCACTGATGGCAGATAGAAAAATACTGTATGTCTCTTTTTTTTATCTGCCATCATTTCTCCAAAAATAAGACAGTCTGTGACTATGTAGTAATGTAATAAGTTGTACAAAAGTATCATTTCCGGATTGTCGAGCCTTGATTTTCGATAATAAGCTAGGGGAAAAAGTTATGTCGAAAATTGTGAAAATTCATTGCTTTGGTGCACCATCCCCCTTAAGTTAAATACTTGCACAAAATAGTTTTACATGTTAACAGTAGGTTCGGCCACTTACATAAAATGTAATAAAAAAATTCTAAATTAATTAGACTACCACAAATTAGTTACGTGAAATAATTAGCATAACTACGTTACCGCAGGTTAAAACTATGTAACTTCGGCATTAGTTTCTTAAAGCCTTCAATTCGTTAGCCTTACTCTAACACTTTGATGTGTTTTATATTTAACCCTCGTAACAGGAGTCCGCAATTTTTCATATTTAAATATGTGTTATATATATGAAAAATAACACTTTGATTTGAGAAAACGTGATATTAGTTAATGCCATTTACCGGAGTAGTGCAGCTAAATATTTGCGAGGCGTATAGATGGATAACTTGAAGAGTAATTTACGTACTTACCTATATATTTATGAGGCGCAGATAACTAATTATTTTAAGAGAAATTTATGTACTTATGCGTTTAAAAATTATTTCTCTCATTCCTACAAACGGAAAATAAAGATTTGTTTCAATAAGCCTAAAACAGAAAATTACGTAAAATAAATTAGTGTTTCGTGGAGTTCTTTATATAACGTGAAAGTTATTTACGTATTTATTGAAATAAAAAAAATTCACCAGAGTGAAAATTTTTGTCAGCAGACATGCACGCTACCGTACTACTACGGATACCGCAGGAAGTATTATCCGGAAATATGTTATTTACTGTCTACAATGTGCAAATTCCGGTTTTTAAATTACTACGATATTTCGTGTTGTGATTGGTCGAGTTTGTCACACTGAGATTGTTTCTGCTAATAAGGTACCTGTACCGAATATGGCCCGCTTAAGGTTCACAAATATGTGCGCCTAAGTCATTAATTACATTACTAATATAACACTTGGATGATGTAATACAGATCATTATGGATGGTGTATGTTCATACTGGAAACTAGTGTGTATCGATCCTACATAGATCTCGGCATTACCACACAATGGTGACTGGTGGGCCATATTGAAAACTGGGCCATATTTGGTACAAGTACCTTATTTAGATTCTTCTATCATGCTAATTAACAGTTTAAATGCCCAAGCTGTCTCACAAACTCATATTTTGTAAGTCTAGATATACATTCGAATAGCCGCCATCTTGTCGACCAACGGTGCTTCGTGCACTTATTTCGTATATGAGTTCAAGCCAGTGGAGCATTCCGGTTTTCAAATAGGCCAGTTCGTATGAGAATCTGACCATTCAAAATAGTTCGTACACGAACGCTCGAGCTGTATTTTCCAGCATAGGTACCCAGGGCTGTTCGACCCTTTTCCTATGCGCGATACGAGTCCTTGGCTGTATTACCCGTCACTCCGCATCTCTTCTCTTCGCGGCAAAGTGTGGACTACCAGGAAGCAGCGTTTTACTTTTCTCCTCTTAGTGCGCATGTATTTTAACTCTAGGAGTCATAGTGATCACCAACACAGCATTTTTAAAGAAACACAAAATATACCTTAAAATTGTAGAATTAATGGAAAGTTACGGTCAAGCATCCATAAATTGCAAATACGGACAAACTTCCGTAAACAAAACATTATGGAAGCCACTTCCATATATTTACAGTACTTTTCTGTAAATATTTCCGTGAATTTACGGAAATTTTCAACAATGCAGTATTCTTGTGCCTTGACTCTATGTACAGTGGGTACTTCCACAGAGAGTAGCATGTTTCAGTACAGAACAAGTTCCAAGGTATTAGTCATTGCTGTCTTACAGTTTTCTTATTGGCTGGAAGCTACATAGGGCGTGTCTGAAAAACTGTGACTTAAAAGGAAACGTAGCAAAAATTACAATTTACTGTTGAATTATACACAGTTAAAAATTTTTTACTTTCACAAGAAAAAACATGTAAACAATCGTGAAAATAGTTATCAAGTTTTTTTGCCACAAGATTGTCGCGTGTCATAAGTGGTCCAAATTTTCCGAATACCTATCAGGATTACTGGAATATACTTTTATGAGCAGCGTGTTTTTGTTGCGAAACAAAATAACAGTCGACAACCTCTCACGGTTTACAAAATATCTTGTACATTTACAAAAAATTTCTTGAAAACTAATTTCCAAAAACGTTTTTGTGACACTTGAAAGTTTTTTGTAAAATGTACAAGAATTTATTTGTAAATGTACAATAATATTTGTAAATGTACATATCTTATTGTATTTTTACAAGCATTTTTAGTAAAGTTAAAACATTTTTTGTAAACTTACAAACGATAGTATAGAAACTAGTTTCTAAATAAATTTTTGTATCAGTACAACATTTTTTTACTTTAGTTGATTGCTTAAAATTTAACTTATGAAAATGTTCAGTCACAGCTGGTTTGTGTACTGTCTACAAGAACAAGTGCAAATTTAAAACAAGCTGTATACATAAACATACGCATATTAATTAATTTATATTTTAGCAAGTAATATTTTTTGTGTGTCCGTTACTTTTAATGAAAGTTCATCTGCATGTTAAAGATAAAAAGGTTAAAATAAATACGGATAGGCTATATTTTAAATTCTACGTAATGAACGTAATTTCAAACACAATCCTGCACCTAACAGTCGAGTTACGAAAATGTACTTTATATTTGCGTAACTCCTAATTTTCTTATGTCTACGAATAATTTATTGCAAAACTAATTGTAAACGGTGTATTTGCCGCCTGTTATTAATGTTGTTTCATTCCTAGTTTTTATCAGTTGTATAACAATTTTTTGTATTGTATTAGTTTTTATTTGTCAATTTTAATATTACAGCCAGTTTAATACATGTTACTAATTGCGAAATTAATTGCGAGTGATAGGCCTATATTAATAATTCTTCTTTACTAGTATTTTTATTCATTAACAAATTTTTATAGCTATGTGAAATATTTAACTAGCAGTCTTAATCGCGTCTTCTAATATTTAAGACACTTCAAAATGTTTATGTTGGATATTCTATAGATTTCGCCGATATTTTCCATATTTTGTCGCTGATACCAATTTAATTAATAATTAAATTTAAGTGATTTTTTTGCAAGAAGAACTGATTTGGTGTATTTTGTTATTATTTGAAACAGTTGCGACTACCTGTGCTAACAATTTTGAATAAACTGTTATTGTGATCAACTATTTGTTTTGTATCATTGAGTGAGTTTTTTTATATTTGTGTATGTTCTCGACACATTTATGTTATTTTTAACTTTTATGCGTGTATTAACTGAGTAATACATTTTTTTCGAGTTATTGTCTGAGATTGTCTGAGAGCTTGTAGTATTTTTTTTACCGCAATTATCATTAATTTTTATTTTTGTTTGTGTCGTTCGTATGTTTTTTTAAATGTTTTTGTAATAAAAATAGTTAGGCTAAGTGTACGAGTGAGTGAGTGAGTGAGTGAGAAATTTTTGTCAGCGCTTAACATCGAGGTCTTTAGCACTGGTGAAGGGTGACATGACGTGAGTTATGAATCAGCGTCGGAATGAAAGGGCGGGGGAAACGAGAGACCCCCCGAGAAAACCCGCCGACCAACGGCATCGTCCGGTGCGATTCCCACATGCGAAAATCCGGGGACTGACCCCGCCGGGAATCGAACTCGGATCGCCTATCAGTGGGAGGCGAATGGTCTGACTATTCGGCCACCGCGGCCCCGTTAAGTGTACGAGAAGGATAAATACTTTCATCCTCGCCATGACATTAACACACTTTGTAAAATTTAAACAATTTCTTAGACTGTGTTCGTGCTACATATTTTCGCGACGTGTCGCAAGCAATAAACATGCAAAAGCTGCCGACATGTTGTTTTTCTTCTCGCGTGCTTGTACACCTGTAATTGTAACCACTCCTTGTCTGGAAGTCTGGAGCCGGTTGTTGGTCGCTGGTAGAGTGGAGACTATGAGGGTTGAGGGGGGGGGGGTGGTGAGGTGGGTTTCCCAGCACTTTGCCTGGCATGTTACGTGTCACGACCTGGCTGATGAAACCACGCAGCGACGTAGTGACAAGAACCACATCGGCTGTACTTAACTCTCAAGTCAATCTTAAATTAAAGATGTATAAAAAAACCGACTGTAAGTTGGTGACGAGTACGGTATGCTGCAGATTCCAGATGATGCTGCAGCATCAAGTTAGTAATATCATTGAAGTCACAGGATACTAAATTACGATTCGGTCAGAGCAGTAAAAGTTACTCACATCCCTTCAACGACTAGAAAAGAGTTGATGATCTTCAAATGGCTGAACAGATTTTTATAAATCGTAGCTAAGGACACTCTTGATCAAACCACATTGCAAAAAAAAAAAAAAACTAAATCGAAATCGGTTCATATGTTTAGGAGCTACGACGCAACACACAAATCACACCTATAAAGAAACACTCAGCTACAACGTTAAACTTATAACACGTTTCTTTCTGAGTCGTGAGTTTAAAATATGGCAACTCAATCTTATTTGTGGTTTTTTTTCGGCAGGGAGGAAGGTGAGAGAAACATTCATAGAGCATCACAGAGACAATTTTAAAAAATTGCATTTAAAAAACGTATTATTTCTAGACGTACGAATTTGTGGCGAAAAGATTTTTTTGCCATTTTGTTTCAGTCCCTCATGTGCACTTGTGCAGTTCTGCTTTATGGTCAGTGATGGCTGTATTAATTCTCAAAAGTTTTGTGGTTCTACTGACAGATCACATACTTATGGTTAGAGCCACGATTTTATGGTGAAAATATTTTTGCAACATTTGGTTTCAATGCGTCATGTGCACATCTGCAGCTCTGCTACATCGTATGTGATTGGATGATTTTACTTTCGCTTGCCTTGGCAAATTACAAACGTAAGGAGTCACAACAATCTTATCCTGATTGGTGCAGTTAAATGAGAGACGTGGGAATTCAATACAACCTGCCAATAACCATTAAGAGTGTGTGGTAGATAAACAAACGCTGAAAACATCAATTGATTTCTACGTTTTTTTTTTTCGAAGCCGATATGGATAAAATACTCAGTGACAATCCTAGATAATGGTATTTGCCAACTTTATGAGCAAATATATATCCAGAAATACTAATTCGTTACGCGTGATCTCTTGTGCCGCAGTTAAATGCACGAGGTACCGGCGTCAGAGATTGTGCCTCAGAAGTTCGTAACACTGGAAACAATATTGTTTATAACGTTGGCTAAAACTATTGTCTAGGATTGCTATTGTTTAGTTTTCGCAAATTGGATTCGAGAAACCTACAGTTATAGATTAATGCTTTAGCATTGAATTAAATACCACACCCTCTTAAGTAGAGTTGCTAATATGCAAGTATGGCACGGTAACAAAGTGGTGCACAAATATTTTTGTGACAAACTTGTGCCCCTAATTATTTCATATTTATCTCGATTACTGTTCAAGCTGCTGATATTATCTGAAATGTTTTACTGTTGCAATATGAACATTTTTTTTGTGTAGTGACATGTCAAATTCAAAGTTAATGTTTTTTTTTCGGATTATCTCTAATAAAATAATTTACATAGGAAAAAATGGCTAGAGTCGCTGATTTTTGGTAAAAATTATTTTGCACCAATTTGCTTCGATGCCTTATATGCACATCTACAGCTTTGTTTTATGGCTATTGGCGCATGTGCGTTGTACAGAGGCATCGCTTATTCGATTGCGTAAATGATAATAAGGTTACTGCGAAACACACGCCTGTGATTTGCTGGTAGAACCCCAAGATACTGACATTTAAAAACATCCAATCACTGACCACGAAGCAGAAGTACAACTGTGTTCCTAAGGCACTGATACATGTTGGTGACAATTCTTTTCACCTAAAATCACTGGCCCTAAATATGGTATCACGTACCTAAAAGAAAACTATAACCTTACGTGCGAACGTGTTTTTGCTTTAAAACCACTGAATATATGCTAGATTACCGTCAAACATTTGGAAAGTTTTTTTTTTAAATAGAGAAACATTCAAATAAAGGTTTTGGGGCCTCATTGAAATTGATTACGTTGTGGCATAACCTTGTTAATAAAAAATGTATACTTTGTAGCGTAAGTGTTGGAATGGAAAGTATTTTAACATTTATTTATTTATTTACTTATTTATTTCGTCGAAATTAAGGCATGCGCCTTTTCTTACATTTAACTATTATAAAAAAAACTAGCAAAACAAAGACACCCAGGAATAATAAACTAAAATTATACAATAAAAAGAAGAAATAAAATAATACATGACCAACAATTGTAACAAACCTTAAACCTACATTACATAATTATAATTACTATAAATTTTACACCTATATATACACTTACTCAATGTTTACATGATAAATAATGGCCTGTATAAATTAATAAAGTGTTAGTTTTTTTTGCCAGCTTCATATGAATAAAAAATATTCGTATTTAAAAAAAAACATTATTGAATATTTAAAAAATTTATTTTCAGTTCCAGTATTTTTTTAATTTAAATAATTTTTATTCTTTATTTTTATGAGCATGACATTGTAGTCTGCAATGTCTTTATCCACTCTGATTTTTTTGAGTTTGGTATATCAGTTGGTTTTAGTGTAGTTAAAACGGAAACATGCAAAATATGAGTTTAACAAGCCATTACGCGAAAACTATGAGAGATAAAAAAATTTCATAAGAGCCAAATTTAGTCGAATTTTGTGTCTAAAATAAGAAAAAAAAAATCTGGTACAAATAAAAAATTAAATAATGATGATGAAAATTGCGGTAGCCCGCGCCCTTAAGACGAAACTCCCTTTTTATACAGGATAAGGAAACATATTATATATATATATATATATATATATATATATATATATATATATATATATATATATTGGAATATTGAGAAGGAAAATGATAACTCTGTGATTATAGTGTAAATTCTATTTACATTGAGCTACGATACAAACATGGCAATAGAGCTAGTAATGTATATTTAGGTCGCAATTCGTCTGGCAAATTATGAATACAAAGAAAATTGCCACACATTGCAGTGTAATTATATGTTACCAGCTAAATCGCAAGGTTGAACTGTAGCGAAATGTAAATAGAATTTGAGGTATAGGCCTAACAGTATTTTTAACGTTTTCCTTATTAGAATTCCAAAACAAAAAAAAAAAAAAAAAGCGAAAAATTATAAAATTCAGTATGGCGACTGAAACCGAGCCTTAAAATGCGTTGTGGTGTGTTCATAAAAACTCTTTTTTTTTTAACGAAACTATTTCACATGTGTCTATTGTGCAAATACACAAAAATAAAATGCGGTTCAAACGATGACGGAATGGTAGTTGCAAAGCATCACCCCGATTAGGAAAAAAAACATTTTCGAGCCCTTCAAAACAACTAAAAACAGCTATTTCAACCTGATATACATGAATAAAAGTACACAAAGTATTCGCGTGAAACTACTCTGGAAACATGTAATGAACACTGTTTAAAACATTTCACCAATAAAAACATGGGGTCACCTCTGAAAGTGTCAGTCAGGCGAGTGATCCACGTTACCAATGCACGCCGTTTGTCTTGCGGTAGAGGCGATACCGCATCAGATGAGCAGGTAAACATCGCCCTTGTCACCGTGCCTCACTCACACTAACATACGGCCATTAGGCAAGCGCCTTCAATAATTTTGACAGTGTACATCCTACAGGTAAGCGTGTGGTTACGACGTATCTCATAGGGGGTTTACGAAAAGTCGCGAGGATTTAACAAGTAGAGCAATATTTCAAACTAAAGTGGTTTAAAGCGATATAAATGTTGTTTACTCACGGCCTAAAAGGAACCAAAGTTACCACGATTGACATTTCTATCAACTCCTGGCTTTTTTTTTTTATATATGCAAACTCGAGCAGAAAGGACAGCTCATTCGCTGCTTACTGTCACACTGGCCAACCGGAATTGTACTTTCGGTACCTAACATATTCAGTATTTACTCAAGGTCCTTACATGAGATAAGTAAACCTATTAATTTTTTGAATACTCATTAACGGTGGGTATAGTCGAAACTTTTATTTGATATATTTTCCATCATATATATATATATATATATATATATATATATATATATATATATATATATATATATATATATATATATATATATATATATATATATATATATATATAT
>PNEQ01094057.1:0-37429 GCA_003012365.1 Medauroidea extradentata | reverse complement strand
TCTCCCCCTCCCTCTCCCCACTTCCTCTCTCCCCCTCCCTCTCCCCACTTCCTCTCTCCGAATTCTGCTGTGGGTATTTTTAGACCCTTATTACCAAGACTGTACAATAGTTGTGCCTCTTACTAAAATTTTTCGTGTCTTTTTAAAATTGGAGAGAAGTATGCAGTGGAACTGTAGTGAAAGTTTCATAAAAATTAATTTCAGAAATATTTGTACACAGTTAATGACTGAAGTATTTGGTTTTTGACTAGCATTATTTAATGCAAGCACAAAATAGTTATAGCTCTAAATTTTCTGAGCAATGTGTTTCTCTGACTACAGTGTTAACGGTTGGAAAAGTGCTGTTTTTAGTGTACTTTAAATAATTAGGAAATAAATAGTTCTCTTGTGGTCCGTAACTGCTGCAACTAGAATATGCTGTAATGTTATTTACATTTTTAGTCAAGTATTTAATTATTGTTATTCGTCTTTGTCACGTGTTCAATAAGCAAAATAAAAAATTAGGAAATAATTTTCTTCGCTTGTCAAATTTGTGAAGAATATTTTCTGAAATTTTACTTTGGTGTGTGTAATCAGTTTAAAGCAACTAAATGTTTGCTTCGCTGTAGTTGTCTCTTGATGACTACTTTATAGCAAAATTGTGTACTTTTGCTTACGTTGACTTAAATGTATCCTTGAAGTAAGAATAAGATGGTACTTATTTGTCAATGTTGATTTAAATTTGTGTTTTGCAAAGAACTTTTTTTTTTAGTATTAACAGTGCAATTTCAAATGAAAATAATTTGATGCCCTGAGAAAGTACGTAATTTTTTTTATTCGTTAATATAATGTGAGATGAGTTATTCAGAGATACAGGATGCTCGGCTGTAGTCAGATACTGTCTAGTGAGGATGTTCACGTTTCAGACTTTAGTATTTTTTTAAGGTGGCAAATGATCTTTCCTATCCGAAACACTTCTTCACCTTAAGAGTACTTACCTGGGAGTCTTTACGAGAGCAGCAATAGGGATTTACATGTAAATTTGTATGTATAAGGATATTGCTGTTGAAATGAAAATGGGGGAAAACAATTGTAAGTTGTAGGTGTTTTTGAGTGTTTTTAGGCAGTGTGAAAATATTTCATTGCTAACTGTTTTCTGGGTATTGAAAAACCATTATAGCAGTGTGGGCCACACCAAGATGAACGAAAGTCAGTTGTGGCATGTACCTATGTAGGTTTGACAGGTAGGTAGTCCCCCTTCATTTATTCTAACGTGTAAATTCTTGTCTTTGTTCTCGTCAGGACTCTGGGGTACGTGGCACCGTTAAGATGTAACAAAAATTTATCGTTTTGTAATAGTAATATTTCCTGAGATAAATGATAATACAACACTCGTACGTAATTGTATATTTCATCAATTCACGTAACTGTGCTCTGCATAAGAGAGTCTGTGAATAAGTAATACAGTAAAATTAGGTATAAAAATATCCATCCTCAAGACACATTATTTAAATATACTAAAACCACTTTATAATGACTCTTTTTACTACCACCAGTTCTCTTTATTGACCCTTTTCTCGGGAACCATGGGGACGTAAAGTAGAGGTTTTGTGTACTGTCAGACTCCTTTATAATGAACCTTTTCTCAACGAGGGGTCATTATGAAAAGGTTTTTTTTTTTTTTTGTGCTATGTACAAATAAAAAATGTTAATTTTTCCCCCAAAAACTTACATTATTTATAATAAAAAGTTAGCTACATAATTGTTGTGTTGCAGTTTTAAAGTTGGTACAATTTTCACAATTTCAGATATTGTAAGGAAGACTGATATAGAACTTATGTTTGTGTTCAGTTCTGCCCATAAATATTTTGCATTTATAGACAGTTTAGGGAACTGCTAATTAAAATGGCTAGACTTACAGGAAACTGGTGTTGCTTTGTAAACATTGTCAATCTGATGTAGTGCAGTATGTGTAATTTGAAAGCGCGTACATACACTTAACTGTAATTGGTAGTACTGTTTACTTCATGAGCAACTTGTTTGTGAATTTTGTGTGTAGAGTTTTAGGGTTTTGTATAGTATTCCTTTTTCCATTTTTTATAACTTCTTTACATGGAAAATGGAACATGAAAAATTTTGTATGGTAGCTATCCTAACATTTTAAGAACCTTTTTACTGTTGTATTTTTTGTAACGCATATGCATATATTATTGAGAGTGCATTCAAAATAAATTTAGACTTTGTCATTAAATGTTTCCACAGAAAATGTTAGGAACTTTAGTTGTAGAAGCTTAAATGGTGTTTATTAAATGTTTTTTTACTGTACAGTATAGACTTAATTAGGTGTTTTGTTTGTCAGTTCAAAATGTTCTAATTATGAGTGCATTGTGGTGTTTAACTGAAAGTTTATTTTTGTATGCTTAAATTAAAGATGGGCCATGTGCATTAATGTTTATTAGACTTTAGAATTACGATTTTACGAACTCCTATTTAAGGAAACATTGATTTAGTGACGAGATTTTTGGGAACCCTGACCTGGAGTTCCCGATTTAACTATTTCTGATTTTACAAACCCTTTATTTAGCAAAAAGATTTTCAGGAACAGTTGCATGTCATTAAATTGGGGTTCTACTGTCCCATCAGTTTGCTTGTTCAATAAACTTGCTGACTCTTATGTGAAGACAGTGTCCTTAAGTTTCTGAGCCAATATGTTTGATGTTCCCCTATATATTTATATTATAAATACACATCCATGCCTACTCTAATTTAAAAGTGGACTTGTGAGTAGTTTGGAATGCTCAAGCGCCAGGTCTTTGTGCATTATTATTTTATTGCAGCCATTTGAACTTTTTCCTTCAGAATGTTAAAATTAGTTAGTCTCTTATTTTAAATAAGAAACAATTTTTAAGAAATTAGTACCGTAGCTGTGATAATATTGAAGTGATTCTGATCATAAATGTTAGTCGGGCAAAGATCATTTAAAAAAATATATATTTTTTTTTTTCTATGGTGGCAGTTATTTTCCAATGTACCCTGTAGATGACTTATCATTATGACTGTTGGGTTCTTATTGAGCATTACCTTACAATAGCTGTGATGAGGTTATGCACTGTAAGTTGAATTTCAGGATTACTATTATTTATTCATTTACCTAGTAATGGTCTCCAGATTATCCGCACTAACCAATGGCAGTGATATTCTGTAATACTAATTTGTACTACATAGGACACATGTCTTAAAATCACTCTCCGACTGAAAATCTAGTTTTGTTAAGTCGGGTGACCTCGTAAATTTGAGCAACCCTGTAAAACCAAGTTTTAAAATCGAGCCGTCTCATAAAATTGACTTGCTACACAATTTTTTTTAAATTGAGTCCCCCCCTCATCCATAAAAGGGAACCTGTAAAATCAAGTCAAATCATAAAGTAGTGTACTAGTTGCCCTGTGTAAGTATTCAACTTGTAAATTTGAGTCACACCATAAAGTTAACTCTCATAAAATTAAGGTTATGTTAAAATCTGAATGTACAGAATAAGGGTTCTACTGTAAGACCTCTTTAATTTTTATGGTGCTAGCTAGCATGCTTTAGACAATAGTTAACTGACTCACAGAATGGCATCCTGTCAAGCCAGATGGTACTTTCAGTTTGTACCGTACTTGTCCTATCAAAAATTTACCTATCTTGAGAAGCCAGAACAGCCTTGAAATCTAACTATGATAGTAATCTTTCTTTCTATTATATTTGTTGTGAAGGTGATAGTTTATTACGAAATATGTCAATTTTAATGGTACGGATGTTCAGTTACCGGTAAGTATAAGGTACTTTGTGTTTTTTTCTGTAGAAGCGTAATACTAATGTAGTAAAGATTATATTTCCTCTTATCTCCCTGAATATAAGTTATAATGTTTCTCAAGGGACCGAAAAAATGTTTACATTATAAATGGGAAAACATTATAATAGGGAAATTTCCTATTACAAATCAGTTTTAGGACCAAATGAAGGAAGCATTACAGTATAACCAGGAAAACGCTATAAGTGGGAACACTATAAGAGGGTTCTATTGTATTTAATTTGTAACCCAAATTTGTAATTCTTCGCGTCCGAAAAATTTTCTTAACGTCTGCCTCATTCAGTTTGTTTTCAGATGAATTCTGCTCATTCAGTTAGTTTTCTGAGGAATTGACCTGTTCCATCCTTAATTTAACTACAAAAATAATTTTATAGGTTTTTTTGTGTTTGCATTATTTATGTCAGCATTACAAATTATTTTCTCAGAATACTGAAAATAGACTTGTATTGACATATGTTCTGTTAATGATATTGTATTTTTTAAGTATATGTTTGGTGTTTATAATCACTATTTAAACAGTGTAATCACATAATTCTAATTTTTTCTGGTGGTTGTGTGTTGGTTGTTGGTCACATTTGTCAATTCTTTTACCATGTATGATGTGCTGAGTTTTATTTTACATAGTGGATAAGCCTGTTTTACAAGTTGATGCAGAGCTTGCCACTTTTTCTAGTTGACTGTACTAGTTAAGTGTCGTGAGGTAGTGAAAAGATTTTAGGTCTGACTAGGTCCTGTAATGTGCCATTGTACTCCATTGTGTAGCTCCCATTATGTAAAAGTGCCTGGTTATTATGGAGCATTCAGAATGAATTTGGACTTGTGTGCATCTTTGTTACCATATGGAAATTAGGATTTACCTTCCCATAATTGATATTCTCCAGTTCTGATTAATTTGCTGCATGATTAATTCAATTTGTATGGTTTCCGATCCTACATACATTGAAAAGAACCACAAAGGCCTAAACTATTTTAAGTTTTTGATATTGTGTTTGTATTAACATGTGCTTGCAAAGTACCATAAAATGTGTACAAAAAATTATTTTAGCCTGTTTATCCCTAAAACATAAATATCACCTATATAACTTTTGACTAGCGAACATGATATAACTGTTACTTACCGAGAACAATTTTATTGAATACGAAACTGTTAATTTCGCGTTTTTTCCGAGGGGAAAGAATATATTTGTGTTTAAATGAGGACATTTTATTGGTGAAGTTTCACAGTACTGTACCTGTATATAGGTACTGTTGCATCGTATCATCAAGTCTTGTGATAAATGGATTTGAGCTTAACATTTAATTGCATAATGTAACTGAACATCAAATGATTTTTTAATTTTCCACAAAATTTTAAATTTTATTGTTTGCATTTTGTGAGTTTTTATTCCCCCTAGGCCTCCATTACTATGGTACATAACACGTGAAATTGCTTACGTATGACTATAATAAAATAGTTTGTGGGCACGGTTGTCTGCAGTTATCAATATTTTTCCCAATACCTATGTACAAAGTTTTCAGAAATCGTATAGATATCCATTGACATTTCATGCTCGAAATTTTAATCTATTTACCCTTTCACGTTGTTAGAAAATGCTATCTGACATTAGTGGGATGAAATTGATTCAGTTATTAGTGTCCTCAAATGTCAAATAGCACGGAAGTAATTTATTATCAAACAATATACACTGCAAAATGGTGTAGTATACTAACATTTAGAGCATGAAGTATCAAAAAGTTTGATAGGTCTTCAGGAGTGCTTGTAGCGGGAAAAGTACTGTAAATCGAAGATAACTGTGCATCGTTCGCCTTAATATATTCCACTTTAACTTATAGACAGCACTATTTAAAATCTTCTTACACCAATTAGTTTACTTATGTTTCATGCAGAAAGTATAGTGGTGTAATAAAATAGATTCTTTTAGCAATCAGAGTTGGATGCACACAATTCTTCCATGAAAGTGTGGTCACTGCATTTCATAGGCTAGACCGACTTCATCAGTTAGCAAGTGAAGACAGACTGAAAAAAATATATAAGACCATTTTAATTTTGTTCCTTTATCATATGTGTACTTGAAACTGTATTATAATTCTGAAGCTTTTTGCCCTTGGGTTCCGACAGGAATTACTGTGCTGCTGTGAAGATTAAACTGTGGGCTGTCATCATAATTTGAATGGATCAGTGTGTTGGTTATCTTTTGTTTACAAACATTTCGTGCCGTGTCCATACTGTTCTCATGTTCTTTATAATAAATGCAAATGAAACCTTCCGTGTCGTCCAGTCTTCCTGCATCAGACGTGTTTAAAATGGTTTGGTATGATAGTGCTGAAGAAATACTACGTATATGACAATTCCCACGTGTTTGCATTAATTTGATGTACCGTATTTGTGTGTTCATATCGAAGAATCCCTACATTATTTTCTTACAAAACATATCATAATTTGTACCTAATTTTTTGGTAGCTGTGAACAACATGGTATTTTTCTCTCTCCTCCTCCTTCTTCTAAAGATTTTTGCACCCAAAGTATCACCAATTTGTTTTGAAAATAAGCCAAAATCAAGCAAAATAATTTTTTGCAAAACAAATGGTACTACTGTACTATATTTTGCAAAAATGCCTGTGTGCCAAACGGGTGCTCATAGTCTTGAATTTATTCTAAGTATTCAGTTAAGAATGTTTTTGAGTTTTTGCACCAAAATTTAAGAAACTACCTGTTATGGCCTTAACTTTCTTTTTAAATAATTCATCGCAAAGAAACATTTACTGTTTGCATTTGGTAAAAATTCATGTATTACAATATTTACTCAGTATTATGTTTAATATAAATCAAAATAATTTTTAAAATCAGGTTTTTTTTATAGTCTTCCTTTTCTTCACACTCCCACTTTTTAAAAACAATGGAGCAATCTGGTTGTTGGACAGAGACCTTCAGTAACGGTTTCCACTTGCAGTCAGGGGCGTCATTTAGGGAGGACAGGTGGTGCCCCCCTCCCCTGAATTTAGAGTTTTAAGTGTGTAAAATACATTTTTTGTATTTTGTTAAATAATGATAACTAAAGCACATAAAACTGAAGTTTTGTTATTAAAGTTTCTAATTTATACATGCTTAATTAATAAAAAGATGTAACAAGGTCACTATCGCCGAAAAAAAAAATTCCCCCCCCCCCCCCCCAAGAAAAAACTGAAATGACACCCCAGTTTGTGCATTACATTTTGAACTAGCAGCATAGTCAGTTTTATTTATCAGTTGAATTACTGTAAAGTTTTACTTACAGCTAAACTGTGAAACAATTCATATTCATATATTATATGCTTTGTTGTAGAAGAAGATACCATAATTTAAGTAAAATTATTAACAGAAACTAAATTAATATTTATTCGTCATGGATGTTCCAGTTTGAGTGTAAGATTTAGTGTTATTTGCGACTGCCTTTCATGTTCACGTAAGCAGTTTTATCGTGTAATGGTTGAATTAGTTGTAGTAGTTGCAAACATAGAACTTAATTGTGGATTACCAGTAGGTACTGTCCGTTGGTGTAAGTACATAATGTAGTAAATTTACATTTAGACCATTGGCACACTGATTTTGTACCTGAACTGAATTTATTTAAGGTGTCTTTTGTTTTAACAGATTAGGTATGAATTTGAATTCTTTACAAATATTTAACACAGTATGAATATGAATTGAAATTGCTCATGCACAGATATGTAGTGTAATTTGTAATAAATATTTTTTCACATCACTCATGGCACCATAGTTATATTTTTTCTAATGATATTAATGCTTAGTGTTAGTGACTTATTTTAACATGCAAGTCCATAAGGTCTGAATTTATTTTGAATGCACTATACAATACAGTTTGTAGGTGTCTTAGTGAAAAAAGCAGGGTCTGAAAGTATTTCGTTATACTGAATAGCTTAGTTCATGCTCTCTGAACTACTTCCTTGTACTTCCAGATTGGGTAATCTGTGCAACAGATGTGGACTTGAGTATTTATTTATTGTTTGTGTTACTTCCGTGTATTTTGTTAACATTTGCACATAAATTGGCTCGTAACACACACATTTGGTAAGTGCAAATTTAATGTCATGTACGGTAAGTGAAATAGTTTAAAGTCTTGTGTGTTGTGTGATGTAACAGGTGCTTCTTCCCGATGGCTAGTTTGCAGTTTTGAGATATTATAAGTAGATCTCAGGACATATATTTATAGCTTTAAATATTTATTGCTAACAAAAAATTCCAAATTGCACTTAACGCTTGAAAAATGCCAATAAATTAATGGTACTTGTGGGATTTTGTTACAAATTAGTTTAAGATTGATATTAGTCTGTTTGAATTGGAATGATGGTGTGCTTGTAGTATTATGCTGTGTTTGAAGCATTTAGCTGTTTGGCAACACATGTGCGAAGGGATGTGTGTACTATTCTTGAAGTTACGTTTGATGATTCCATGGCCAAAGGTTCCCCCTCCCCACTTGTAAGTGTTGTGAATTGATTATATAAATGTTGCTATGAAATTTAAATGGTATATTTCCACAACTGAAGCCACTATAAAGCATAGTTCTTACCAAATATGTGCAACAAGTTGTAAACGGAAACAAATGCTTCCATCCTGTGCGTGTGAATTAGTAAATTTTGTGAAAGTCGTAGATGTTAGGTTTTGTTTTGTTTTGCTATCATTCCAAGTCTGGATGGATTGGAGACAACAGATGGCTTTTACTTAACTGAGATGTTTCTAGTATTAGTGTGGCAGTTTATAGTTTTAGGTTTCACGCTGGCAAAGCATTTTACAAATCATATTGACTGGATATTTAGTTTCTGGCAGGCCACCAGTGACATTGTTTTTTTATTTGTTCTGATATGAGATTTTTTTGTGCAATTATGTCACATTCTGTTGTTGTTTGTATTGTTAGAGTTACCACATATTTATTCATACATAAGGTTATTACTGTAGCACAGCATCTCAATGTGTTAAGAGGTTGACGTGGAACAACCTTCTTTGCTAACTTTTGGCAATGTTATATTAATTTTGGGGCTTACTGAGTGTTTTGTGGGTAGATTTTCCTATTCGTGTATAACTGCCACTAGGCTAAGTTGTTGTGCCTCTACCATATTCTCCTATACACGGTGCATTGTGTTAAAGAAATATCTGTCCGTGGTACCAGTGCGCGTCACGGCGTATTCTCGTTTGCACTCGCACAATCTCGTAACTTATATTGATTGTATAAAGTACTAATTAAATGGGCTGTGGTAGTTTTAATATTTAACTGTGGGTGATATATAACACTGTATTATTAGATGAAATAACTTAACTATCCACAAGTTATCGATCAAAATATTTTAGTGTATTTAGTGAAAAAGAATATCTAGCTTAGTGCCATTAACGGACCAGTGGGTTTGATGTTGCGCTGGTCTCAGAGGCTTCATCCTTTCAGGATCTGTTAGCACCTACAAGACTGTAGTGGCTAGAGAGTACAAACCTTTACCAATCTTTATCGTTTCAACATCCCATTCAGTTCAAGTGTTGCTTTTCCCTTTTTGAAATGTTAAAAAAATTTGACTGAATTAGAACATTTATTTTAGTAGTGCTTGTGAACTTAAATGATATGCAAGAATTGGAAATTGTAGCTGTTTTGTTAATTGTATACCTTCTTGTGGGTTGGAATTGTGTTATATAATACTTTTTGTCTTGTTGGTTGGTGATAATCATATCTTGGAATCTCTTTGCAGTTTGTACCTTGAGCAGTAGTAATAGAAAGCAAACTAGAACACCATGTTAGATCTGGCATCATATCAACAGGTCGTTAATTGTATTGTATGTACTACGTTCATTATGCCACATTGTGATGATAGTTGTCTTGAGCTTAATAATAATAATAATAATAATTTTCAGTGCTGTCAAAAGTATTTACGTAAGTGTATTACTGATACTGTTTGTTATAGCTGTGTGTTTTTGGAGGAGGGCTGCTTGCAATAACAATTTTTCGCCTCCAAAATGTAACACCTTCTTTTATAACTGTAGTGTGGAATTAATGTAAAGAATTGAAAGTTTTTCAAATAATGAACATTTATTGTTTGTTAATGTCAGTCATGAAACAGCTATGCCTCAAGGAATGTTAAAGAAAAATTGTAGAACATAATCTTTTACTGTTGTAAAATTTTAATCATATCGTAAAATGTGCTCATTTTGCTAATTCCAGTCACATTTACCATACCTAATACTTATGCTGAATTCATTTTTTATTTTTTTATTTATTTTTTTTACATAACCAGTATTTTAGTATAAATACCTTATTTTCACATAAGAAAACCACTTTTTTTTCTGAGCCTGTTATTGGTGGTTTTTGCCATAAACAGGATATTAGGTAAGGGGATGTTTTAATATTAAATATGCCAACTTGTAGTAGGTTATTATTACAACTTAGTTTAGAAGGAAAAAAAGTTTGCCTTTAAAGTTTGTCCCCAATTATTCATTTCAACCGATTTGGTAAAAGCATATCAATTATGGTTAGTTAAACACAGTACGTATTTTTGTTTTGTTGATAAAAGGCAGCGAAATTTATATACCATATTGGATATCTCCCGGACATGTTCGTATGTACTACTGGGAAATAAATGCTTAACTTCAAATGTTTTTTACTAGAATGACTACGTATATGTTAGTATATATTTAGCAAGCAAGTTTTACAACGCGACAAAAGAAAATTTTTCTTTCCAAAGCATGATATTAAAGGCATATAGAAATTCAGTGTGGACTAACTTGGCAATATTATCTACTATTTTTCATCAGACACTTCAGGTGTAGTCTATACTTACAATAATACATTCAGTATTTAGCATTGAGCAATAAGTCTCTATCGTAATAGTATGTCAGTGAATGGCACATAAAAATAAACAAGGAAATCTTTTTGGTTGCAGTAACTGAGCATTGTAATACAATTACTGTACAGTATTTGTATAGTTCATAAATACATTTGCTTTCATTCCCTGAGCTTGATACACCTGTTCAGCAGTAGTTGTGCAGAAAGTTGCCAGATACCAGATTCATCCCATCACTACAAATTGTCATAATTTGATTCTCCTACTTGCTCGGACAAGACTTCTAAAAAGTTTTTGTTCTCCACGTTGTTGGAGATACTTGTGTGTCAGGTACTCAATAATCTCAGTTTCAAATAACATTAAAGTTTAGCTGTTGATAGCAACATAAATGTGTACTTTGCATTTTTTTTTCCATTATGACTTTACGAGACTAATGTAAACACTAACGTAAACAATATTCTGTTCAAATTGCTGCGGATCTGCTTAAAATGTGCTAGTTCTAAACAGTAATGATCAACCATTGTTCTGGAAAAATTCAGTGGCTAAATAGACAATTCTATGTTTTCTATTTTGTCTACCATTGCAGCTATTTTGCATAAAAGCTGTATACATAACTGAAAATAAGACTATTGTAAATTATTTTCTGCTAGCATACTTTTATACTTATAATCTTTGATCGGTGATGGTGTGACTGTGGTCGAAAGAAGTTTGCTGACACTATTACAGTCATTTTCTGTCCGTTAATAGACAGGGGAAAGAAAATTACTTTTATCCTTTATTACTTCAACCAGTAAGTGCCTGTTTAAATTGTTAGGAACTAGAAAATGAACAAGTGCATGTTTATTGTATGTAAGTCAGCTATTTCATTCCCAATAGTTTTTATTTCTTTCTATGGTCTCTTTTCTATAGTCTCTTTTCTATATGACTGAAAATTAGATGACGATATACCTACTTATTACACTGTTTCGTTAATAATTTGTACTGCCTTTCAATTCTCTTTTTGTCAGCTGCTACCTATTTTACACTATATATATGGTGTATTTGTATAACCATGTATTGGAATTGCTATATGTTTTTGTGAATTTGACTACTACATATTTCAAACAACGTGCATAGTCATTTTAGGTATAAATTGGTAAATTCTTAATATGCATTTAACCTCGGAAAATAATTAACTACTGTACTAATGTAAACTATTAATTCATTGCCACAATAATTTACATCATCCTTGGAATCATATATTATGGTAGGTGTTAAGGGGGATGGTAGACTTACATAAATAAATGCTAAATACATTAGTGAAAATATAGGTTTTTTGAAGCCAGTATGAAAATAAAAAAAAGCATAATCATAGAAAAATTTTTGCTAACTTTTTGAACAAACCTTTTGTTAGTGATACATTTGAGGAACAGAATTTGAAACACTGAAATTTTGGCAGTTTTGTTCTGACAAAAGGTATCTATTATGCTTACGAAATGTGTCTGTGGGACAATTTTTGCTTTCAGTGTTGGCCAAATCTGGTATCTAGGGTTGATCTTTTGTTTGTACAATATTTCTAAGTTGGTTTCCCAAAAGCCTGGAGATTCCAATTGACTTCTTAACATTTATTTGTGTCCAAACACCTTAAATAAGTCATTTACATAAAAAATGTACGGAAAAAATATTACTGAAGTATGTACTCCGCAGTCATGCTATGTATTGATGTAGTCCGTATTGCCTAAAGAAATTCTTAGTGAGTGATGTGATTTGCAATTATACATGTGTTAATATGATTCATCAAAAACTGTTGGGAGTTGGTCTACACCTGTTTTGTAATCGTAGGCATTTCCTCTCATATTAGTTGCTTGGTTGGTACCGAAGTGCAATTTATGGCAGAATATGAGGCAGAATATGAGTCTGTAGTTGCCTCTTATAAAAGGTAAAGCATTTTGTGCATTGAAAGATTTTATGCAAATAAATAATTATTTAGGTCACCTGCCTTTGTTGCGTTACATACTTTCTTCAAAATAATTTCTCAGTCTGTACGTATTCAAATTTCTCATTCTTTGTTCTGCTTAGTCCCCCCAACTCTATGATGTAGGGTTTTGTAATGCTGTCCCTGTTGTGCCAACTCTCGCTTTGTTTAAAAAGTGTGTTTCTGGGAATATTGAAACTAAAAATTCGCTATTGTGTCAATATTTCATTTGGTAATTATTTCTAGTTATTATTGTGTCCTTAAGGTGCAACATTTTGGATTTAGTTTTTGCTATGACTTAAGTTCGGTCCAGATTTAATTTTAAAATACAACATTGATGGAATCCTTTAATTAATTTTGCTTCAGAATGGACATTTTTTTAAAAATTCAACTTCTGCAATTTCACAAGGCAAGTTAATGAAAAAACTTTATTGATGTTACACTTAAACTGGTTGCAATGTCATGTCGTATGCTCCACCATGGCCAAATCTACAAAAGTAAATAAAACAACATTTATTACAAAATATACAGTAATTAGAGATGGCAGTGGATTCGCCTTTATATTTGTTTGTAGCATTGTGTGTTAAAACTCACCCCCCCTCCCTTCCCGCAATATGGATGTCTTAGACAGTTTCAGCACAACAGAGACTTTTGACTCCGCAGGTCCATGCATTCAGTAGGTGTATGCATACCTAGTATTATCACACAACAAGGACAATTAAAATGCTGCCTCCTTACCCCACATTCTCTACGATTGGAGTAGAAAGGTGTTGGCGGGAAGGGGTGCTGAACTACCCCAAAATCTTGAAAGAACGGTACTTGAAGTGAAATTTAAGGAAACTGCAAAGATTAAGTGTCATAGTGGTACGGTTTTAATGTGGTGAAGAAGTCTCACGAGCATAGAGAAATTTAATTGTGCAGTTTAGACTTGTCATATCTTCATAGTGCATAATATAGGGTTGTACGTATTTCAAAGTTTACGAACGAACTTGCCATTTCATACTTTGTGCAGAAGGTGCACATGAAAGTGAGGTGTTAATCAGGGTATTCAAACTTTAGGTCATTGTTTGCATTTGATACTATCTGCATATTTATTTTGCTATGCAGAACTCATATTAATAAGGGATACAGTAATTTACAACCAGTTGTGTGAGGTGTGAGCACATTCTATATCTTATAAAAATTAATGGAAAAAAAAAGGGTGCTTATACTGAAAATTTTTTGCTGTTGAGGCAGTTAACTTTTTCATGTGCTGCAAATGTTCATAGCAGTTTATCTTTTGTAGATGGAAATGTGAACTGCTGGCCACGATGCACGACTGTAAAGTTGTCATATCTGTGTGTTTGTGCAAGCAGCCCACTTTGTGTAAAGGCAAAAAGTTGCCTTCCTGCTGATTGAGTTGTCTCATTCAAGTGGGAATAATTGTCAAATGTGTAAGCATGCTGTAAGTTTGATGGTCAATAATTCAATCAAAATCACGTTGCTTGGTAGTGACCTGTTAAGAAAATCCAATATGATGTATTAGAAAAGTACAGTATGTTACATATTTTTGACTTGTTTTGGTATTATGGCAAAGTATATAGTGGTGATATATATATTTATGTATTTGTAAGGAAAGTGTGAAATTGTTTCTTTAATGAGTTTTCCATGTTCAATTTAATGAAAATGTTCATTATGTGTGTGTATTGGTTTTTGACAGTGTGGAAATAATGGTATATGTTAAAAATGTTTAATTTACAAATTTTAACAGTCTACAATATTGGCAGTTAACGGTGTTACAGGTGAAATGGAAGTAAGTTATTTTTGATGTATCTTAGATATGTGTCAATGACAATGTAAACAGAAACCTTATTGGTAGGCATAATTTTGCTTACAGTATGTGCAATGGTTTAAAGTGTCCTTTCTGTGTGAAACTTAATAAAATTTCAAAATATAACAAATGTTTTTATTACTTCCACAATTCTTTCAAGCAACTTAAACTGTGTAAGCATTTGGTCACAGTTGTGAAATATTAAGTGAAATGGCTGTCTCCACTTGTGCTGCACATTGGGATAACCCCACCTCTTCCAGTAGTTTTGTGAATGGTCAAGATGTCTGTAAAATGGAGGCATGAATATAATACCATTTAACCTTTTGAAGCCTGTTATAAACAAATGACATGGATGGGGCCTACAAATACCTGTAAAAAGTGGGGAATCCTTGATAATAAACTTATTCACAACTGCATTGCTTGTTTACGACATACACTGCCAATAAGCAGTTGGTGGTCCAGTTGAACCTATTATATTAGGTAGTCTGCAGCATAGAGGGCCATGTGGGATGATGGACAGTACCAAAATGTTGAAGTGTTCTGTGCAATTAGTACTTGGTTAGTAACTCTCAGTTGTTTGCGGAACCATTTGGCTAGTAGGGATAGGTATACTGCGAGCAGTTTAAGCAAGGAATGGATTGTTCAGTTCTTCAGAACTTAACTGCCAAAAGTACAGTGTGTATAGTTGGATCAAATTACCTTGCTACCTTGGAATTCAATCACCCGATGTCTCTGGCAGTAGTCGTATGTAAATGCTTTTGTCATTTCGAGTTGGAAAGTAAAACAAAAGCAGAACTGACCTGGGCTCATATGCTGTTGCTACCCAGAAAAATGCTTTGAGATCTGTGTGGTCTCATTAGGCGGATACGAAAGCTCACGAGCCGGAGTATGGTAGAGTTTCTCAGTCACGTGAACAGTTTTATTCAATTCAGAATTGTGATGAACACTTTTAATGTTCTGAGTTTTTATATGGCTGAAATAAGTGTGTCGTTATTTTCTAAATTTTAAGTATTTTACTTTGACATCTGCAGGACATTTTTACACAGTAATTTACTTCTATTACATATAATACTACTTTTGTGCGTGTTTATTCAATATTTTGAAAGCACTGCATTCAGTTTCATTTTATTCTGGTTTCGGTCATTGGTAATGTTCAAATTGCTTTGCACCATGTGACGACTCGTCTGCAAACAGCCACTTTCCCTGCTCTCGAGCAGGGTAGCAAAGAGTTAAAAAGAGATGCTGCACTCGTAAACTAGACAAGTGAAAAATTGTCTTATTCATACCAGAAGCTGAAATTTTGTCCTATCCACCCTATCCATGTGTTAAATTTTTTGATTATAAATTATAACATTATTTTAATTTAATCTATCAAAAATTTATAGCACTTTTAACATTGTACACACAATGCCTTAGGTTTGAAATTAGTCACCAATTTTTACATCCTCATAACTTGACGATGACTCTAGTGATACAGTTTTGGTTGTATCTAAACAACCTAACAGTACAAAAAACCAGTAAATTGGTTATTTTTGGTACTTTGCCACCAAACATTTTCCTATGTTGTTAAAAAAAAAGTTAACTCCTCTGGCCCTTTACTTACTGGTGTCCTTGCACAAACTTATTTCTAATAGCTGTTTCGCATTTGGTTTATTGTGGACTACCTCGTTTGTTTTCCAGAATTCCGTAGGGTTTTTGTGCTTAGAAGTTTTTAAGAGTACCTAGTAGCAAGATTTCAGTGTGCATTTAAGATTGTTTACTGTATTACAGCATGAGTTATAATCACTTTTTAAAAAAAATAGTTTGTTTTTGCTGGGTTCTCCCCTCCCCCTCCTTTTGTTTCTTTTAAATATTTTTTATTGATTTAAAATATTTGTTAGTATTTCAGGGAGGTGAAAAGCTGGTATTGTTTTACATTGTTATGGAATAACAAAAACTTAGTCATTGATTCTTCTAGACTAGACAAAAGAATGGGATTCTAGGTAACCCAGTGTAGACATTGCGGCGGCAGACAACACAGGAGCTAGGATGGATATAGTGTTCAGCTGCTCCGTCAGAATATGCCACTGTTAATTGTGCTCAACCATTAATTTTATTGTTGACAGATTGCAGTGGCATCCGATGTACGTTGTACAAAGCCATGTTTTTCTTTCGCATCTCTTGATAAAAGCAGAAAGTTGTAATGGAATTAGTTACCTGTTTTCAAGTGTGTTTTAATACTTACCTGGAACTTTAAAAGTGAAACTGAGTGAGTTAATATATTTTGCTCATGCTAATTATTTGTGATGAAAGACACTAATTTATCAGTTTTTATTTTAAAGCCCCTAATTTACAAGTGAACCTGTTACTGTATTCTGATTTAGTACAGTTATTTTTTTTCTTATCAGCCGTATTTGGAAAGAGTACTGCCTATTGAGGTATTCAGCAGAATACCTATGTTAAGGAATGTTAATCAATAACTTAGTATGCTGAATTACAGTAAAACCCCTTTATAACAACCCTTTCTTCAAGAATTGTGGGGTTTTACTGTACAATTAAACCCCTTTGTAAAGAGGTTTTACTGTAGTTTCTCTTAAGTGAGAGATTTTTTTTTCTCTGAGGCGATTTGTTTGAACTGACGCAATTGTTGGCATCCTTTTTATCTTTCTTCTTGGCTGGACTCCATACTGATAGACATTTGCAGCAGGCAATTAAGATGATGCCTGTTACTGCTGCCATACTAAGGATAGGAACTCTTTGGAGTGAGTTTAGGCACCAACTTTTCTAGTTAATTACGTAGCTGTTTTTAGTGAATTTCAAGGCAACGTGGGAAGCACGTAGGGACGTTGCTCATGAACCTCTTATCATGCTATCTTTTCATGAAAATTAAATTTTGGCTTTGATATAACTTGTGGAAAACTGTTAGTTAATTTGAACTCTGAATTTTATTCATTTTCATGCCTCTATCACTGTAGCATTTTGGACAAATTTTAACATGGTGAAATTACTGTACAGACTGGGAACTCTAAAGTCTAACCAGAGGTATGAGAAAAGTGCCCTTGCTTATTCCGACTGAACTAAGCCGAGGAAAGTGTACGTGTTAATGTTTGGTGGAAGTATAGTAATGTGTTTTTGTGTCCTGTTGGGAGGATTAATTTTCTAAAATTCACGTAACTTTTCATGTAGGGAATAGCACCTAATATGAGTATCTTTAGCTACTGTCATCAGTTCTCTTGTTCAAATAAAACCAGGGTTCTTACAGCAACATACAATTAAAATTCAAGGACTGTCTACTAATATTTCAAGGACCACAGTAAATTATATTTGATACACCAAATTTTTATTTGAACGTTTATAAGGTTCTATTTGTAACATATGTATTACGGTTTCATCCCGCTCTCCCTAGAATTGAAGTTCACCAATGGTAAATGAACCAGAAATTTTCCATTTCATTTAAAATTAACGCCTTCATGTTTAATGAAACTCCGTCATATTTATAAAAAGTTTCATGAAAATAAACACTGAATCACAAAATAAATACTTTTTAAAGAGAGATACGTATTTTGTTTTCAAAAAAATTCAGTCTGTTACTGGTTCTAATGTAAAAAAATATGGCTGATGCCATGCTCCTGCTTAAGTATTAGCACACAATAGAGTATTTTATTCCCAATTCAAGGTATTAACATTACCACGAATAACATACTGTAATTGAATAAATAAAAAGTAAGCATAGTGAAATATCGTCGGTCATTAACTGCGCAACGTACAGTGCAAGATCGTTGGCACAAAAAACAGCTCTGAAAGTGCTCTGGCAACTTAGACTTGAAAAACGTGAGAGACATTCCGCTTTGCAGCCTGCACTGCACGCTAGTTTCCCCTCACACCTGACACGTAATTTATTTTTTAATACCCTGGTAAATACTGCATTTCGTATGGGCCACTTTTCCTTTTCAATGCTCTTTAGTTTCCTTTTTTGCGCCTCTTCTGTTCCAAAAAAACTTTGCCATTAAACTCTAGCAGATGCAGATTACTACTTGTCGCGATCACATAAAAAAAAAACTAGGCATAACCTAACGTGCTGTGGTATGCCAGAAAGTGTATCAATTTTACAGACACTGCAAAACATCTGTTATCAGGTAAATTATATTACAGAAATAATGCGTATACAAAATATGGTTTCATATTTCTGAGACAGGATTGTAATGTTAAGAAAATGGATAGAATATTAGGTAAGTAAACCCAAAAACTCAAGGACTTTTCAAGTACTGGATTAAATCAAGGCCTTTTCAGGATATGGTCAAAGTTCCAGGACTTTTCAGGACCGTAAGAACCCTGTAAAACGGCATATTTTTTTATCAGTAGTGTACTGTGTCCTTTTGATGTAGTCGATTAGCTATACATACAACTCACAAATAATCCACTACAAAAGTCCATCTAATATACGTAACTGCAGTACATATATTAACATACAGACTTTTGAGGGGAAAAAATTATCGTAAGTGTATGTTATATGTCTAACAAATGCTAAATAAAAATATTGAGTGCAAAGAAAGTATATTTTTAGTTAACTGTGTTTGTTGTTAGAGGATGACAATTAGCTAAAACTGCTGCCACTGCACATGTTTTACCACTGAAGTATTGCAATTTTCCTTGGAACTTTTCTGTACGGGGTGGTGGGAGAGATATGGAAAGATCGAAGGTGCTGCATCACCTAAAATGTCTATGTTGCAAGCATGTGGCCCAACTTGCCAGGCATACTCGTCTAGTGTGTTTCTGCAGAAATTTTTTAAGTTATTTTGCCTAATTTTTTTTTTTCGCAGCAGCGTGCTTTCATGAGGCTTCTAAGTAATTTGTGTCTATGAATATGTGGGCAAATATATAACTTTTAAATACTGTACATGGTTGAAATGCAGAAAATAAGTTAAGAATAATAAAATCTTTTAAGCTATGATTCAATTTGTCGAACCACAGGCGATTCAATCAAGAGATTCTTGAAGCTTTGCAGAACTGTACTTCGTACTTCTAAGTAATCTGTAATGCTTTGCCAGCTTTGAATTTCCTAATGTCTTGATATTAGTAACGCCAGTTATTATACTGTAGTAGGTTTTTCTAATGATTGCATTATAAACTCTTCTAGGGCCTCCGTAAATACAGTTTTGAATTTTGTTTATAAGGATTATATACAGTGAATAAAATAATTTCATCAGTGTTTCACTTCGTGAATTTCATCAGTGTTTCACTGTGTGTTAACAGATATATTTTTTTTGTGTTTAGCATAGTATGTACATGATCAATAATTGTTGGCAGAAATACCGACTCTGCATCTTCTGCCAATTGGGGCTGCAGTTGGCTTGGTGGCTAGAGCACTTACCTCCCACCAAGCCACCAAAGTGCTCCAGTTTCGATTCCCGGCAGGGTTAGCCCCCGGATTTTCACATCTGGGAATCATGCTGGATGATGCCAGTCGTCTCTGGAATCCCAGTTTCCCCCGTCCTTTAATTCTGGCACTGTTCCATACATCATATCAATCCTCTGCCAAGTTGACTTTTCTGCATGGTTAAATAAATAATGTGATAAACTTTAAGTTATAAATAAAATTGGCCATATGTATTACTTACTATGTCTTGAACACTGTTAAATTGTGTGGCTTTAGCTTGCACATTGTTTCCTTTCTGCCCCAGTCAAGATTCAATTAAGGTAGTATATTTTGTGTCAATTATCTTGTCTTTGCATGCTTGTATGGTTTGCCAGCGCACCTGAAGGTCGGAGAGGGTTGGTTTGGAGAATGATGAAGTGGAATTAAATGATTGCAGTGTTATGGTTGTGGTTATCTCTGGGCGCCACCTAGCATTATGCCCGGATAGGATGGTGGTGGTGGTGATTCAGGGTTGCGTATTGTTCGGCTGGCGTGCCTCTCCTCCCTGCGGTGATGTTGGCTGGTTGGTCAGGTTATGGGAGCACTCTGTGAAAACTAGCTCGCAACTCATGGACTATTCGGGCTGTCCACACACTGCCCCTTGCCCTAGGACCATAATTTGGTCATCTCCTAAATCCCTAATGAATTGACTGTACACAATACACTTACTTGGCTGCAGGTTGATTTATTGATACTGAAGTACAAACACTTGGTGATAGACTTGCAATACACACACGTGGTCACGGCACTCTTGCTTACACTGTTGAACTTACGCTGCACGTAGGCCTAAAAATTACGTTAGTACAATACAAAGGTGGTTGCTAACTGTAGGTTAGTTGATTAAAAAACTTCCGGAGTCGGCTGGTACCGAGACAGTGATCTCCCGGCCCAAACACGCAGGTGTGGATATTAAGTTGAAAGATGTTGGTATGAAGCACACAAATCAAAAACACTGGTAAACGGAGAGGATAAAAACAAGTGTTGAATAAAATATGCGTGAACAGAACTATGAATATCGGTTACTTGCAAAAGTTTAATTCCTCTCTAGGACGTACGTCCTACCACATGGCCTGTCGATGAACTGGGGCGAGACAATGGCCGCGGGTGCATGCCAAGATGTTATTTGTCCCGTTATTTGATGTGAAATGAAGGTGAGGTGATACACATGAAAATCCTTTGCATGGATGAGTGTTACATAATTATTGATAGTGATTAGAACATACTTATACTTTAACACATGTGTAGAACAAATAAACATATTTAAAATAAAACACTCTTAAACATAATTACGTGACCATGTGACTTAAAATTAACATAATGCTCTTTCTTATACTATAGCGTGACCATTGCCGTTATTGATTACATAACAGAGTTCTTAAATTAATTTTGAATTGCTGAAAAAAATACATGCTTGAGTCTTTGCATGTTCATGGTAGTGGTGGTAGTGTCACGTCACGTGCGTGGCGGTAATTTGAAAGCAGTTGTGACACCCTGGTTTGTTTACATTGACCTTGAACTACACTGAATTTAAACATTACACTTGAAGACTAACACTGTGGGAATTGCACTAAGCACTTGAAACTAAGCACTGTAGTAGGTGAAGGGTGGCACACAACTACGAGAAACGGCTTAGGAGAGGGCCGGTAGCTGACGTCAATACGGCCTTACTTCCCAGACCACGGAGCTGGGACTACGACAGTTGTATGTCCTTTTATGTCCATTTCTGTTGTGTTTATCAAGTGTAATTTTTAATGCACAACTGTTATCGGTTTCAGTTGTTGGCGGTGGTGTGTGAACTCTAAACCATAAATAAAAATACATTATTATTACCTGTAAGGGTTAGTAAGATCTTTCATACACTGAAACACACATAAGCTTATTGGGCACTATTTTATTTGTACAATGTCTACCTTTTAAACGATGAGTGACAGTAACCAAACAAATTTTTTTAAAAATAGTTTATATTGATTTGAGTGAAAATTGGTTCTTTTTGATTTTATGACCATCATTTTATGGTTGTATTCTCAGGAACCATGCACACCCTTTCTTTCTATGTGGTAATGTAAATACAGTATGTCAACACAATTTGATATTTTTAATTATTTTATATGTCTAAATGTATCCCTAACTATAACTAGTTCAATACCCTCAAAACAGGTTTCCCAAAAATAACATTTAAATCAGCATATTAGGGTTCTTGTTTATTTAAACAATCAACTGTTACTCCACTGATCATGTTGGCCTGGTAATTAAATTACAACATTACAATCTGAGTCTTTATTAAGTAACACACTTCACTACATCATAAAGTATAAACAAAACACAGTCTATTAAATAAAACAACTGCATATCTGCAACACTTTTTTGTATACATAAACATAGAGACATTTTTTACCAATGGTATGAACAAAACTTAGGCATAATACACAGCTAGCTACATATTTTACAACTAACTACAGCTAACAGCACTTCTAAAAACAACCATTAAATAAAATAATTGTTTGTGTTAATGTTACAAAATGTTTTTACATTCTTAGTGTTATATTTGTACATTCTTTTTAACTTACATACAGTTTTGTTGTAAATTGTGAAGAATAATTACATCCTACTAAAACCTTCTACACCTATATAAACCGAAAATTAGAAAATTACAACAAAAAATGTTAAACGTTATAAAGCTGTAATTAATCACTTACCCAAGGATAAATGCATTGGAAAGCATAATAATTGACACTGACACAAAAATTAATAAAAGTAATAATTAGGAAAATAAATTTGTATTTTATCTTAGATTCTTTGACACAGTTTAAACCATATCAGAAACACAAAGAGAATCCTAAAAATCTTCATTTGTAGCACAATCACTATGCATAAACTCTTTAATGCCTGAACTGCTTACCTCAATTATTATCAGAGTCTCTATCTCTGGGCTTGGTTTGTGATATTGGAACACATGCTGTGCCTCTAACAGCACAGTTTGCCAACATCACAATTAAAACTATGCCCACCTCAAGCTGTGGAACACAAAGATAATACACTGTTGTGTGTCAAGTGACAGACATAAATCAACACGGAAGAATGTAACAATACCACAAGACACAAACAATGATTTATATCATGTTCACGACAATATACATGATGATTTCTCCTGCACATTGCCATTTGCCTTCTCGATTTCCATCAAAACTGTGTGGAAAATATCTGCAACAGACTGGGAACCAAAGAATCAGTGTTAACGACACAAAAATAATTTTTCATTTAGTTACACAAACAAAGTGCATTTATTGCAAACACAAAATACAATGATGAGCAGAACATTTTCAATAGGTTCACTGACCTGCTACCCTGTTTCTATTATTTTTGTGATAGTTATTGTTTTAAGCATTGTTTGGCAATTTTGTTCATTTATGATTTTCTCAGGGTGGTTTTTTTTTCCCTCCCCAAGACATTAAACTCTCTGGTTTCAACTATCTATGTAACTAATGAAATTCTTGTTAACGACTTTTTAGTCAGTACTGTATATTTTCACGTCTTGAATAAATTATATGCAACAGCAAAAACCATTTCAAACAAAACTGCCAAACAGATTTGTGATATCTGTCTCTTGTTTAGGCATTAAGAAAAGTAATAATTATCTCAAAAACAGTAAAAACCTTAACAGAACAACTTCCCCCAAACATATTTGCTGTTTTCAATTATTACTACTACAGTACTACCATCACCACTAACTGCTACACTACAACTGTTTTTATTCTACACAACATTATTAATTTTGATGAGTCAAAAACACCCATTTACCACATTAAATACTAAAAACTGTTAATACTAAAGCTGTCGCTTGCAAATACACAAACCTGTAAGCAGCAAATGCTGAATTTGTAATGTACAATACAATATTTGTTGCAGGATGGTTGTATATGAAATCAACTAGTAACACATTGTTAATCTCATATTTTACTCGCTACATCAATACTAGACTGACTTCTTCCTTCACACAGTTCACAATATCCAGAGTAAGCACACACTCATTATAATGCAAGTTATCACTGACAGAGCCACTTGTTCACTGCCTGAACACACCACCTCAAGAGTGTATGCCGTCATGTCTGGGACCTTGTACTGTACTCTGAATTTCATACTATAATTTAGAACTTCAGTGATCACAAATTAAAAATTAAATTGGGTTTTAAAAGTACAGTAATACATAATTATTATAGTTGGGGAGAAGCCTTAAATTACTTTCCCAATTTGCCTTATTTTAATTCAGAGTGTCTACCCAACCCATCCAACAAAATTCAGTGACTTTTTCGATGACCTAAGCGGCCATAAAAAAAAAGTTCTTGTGATCTATGTATTTATGTCTAGTAAACACTTATAACATCACCACAGTTGCAAAATTTAACAATTTACAAAAACTATAAAAACAATGATTATATATCTTTTCTTAGTTTTTGTAGCTCTCTCTTCCAGCAGTTTATTATTATTATTATTAACAACTCTAACATCTTGATATTGTGTGCTGCTCTCTTCAACAATAAGGCAGTAATTTTACGAATATACTTTCTGGAACCATCAAAATATTTCAAAAATTAAAAAATAATAAAAGTTAAAGCTGTAAAAAAATGTCACTGCACACTTCAGGGAGAGAAATGTTCGGCTTGTGAGCACTACTACAATACGCAGGTTGTCTACCTTCATTTTTTTCTTTATAATATGGCAAAAGCTTACTCTTCATAGATATCAAGGCAGTGACAGCTACAGTTATATGCTTGTCTTACCACCGGCAGATGAAATCTCCCCCCCCTCCTCCCAACATGAAAACTAGAGTTACATGATTGTTTCATGGCCAGCAGATGACCGCCTCTCACCCTCCCTTTCAGCAACACACATTATACTTTCTCAGCGTGGAAAACTTGCAACGCCTTTCCCGGAAACTGTCAATATCTTCACCCCCTTAGCTTAAAAATGCCCAGCAGACATACAATTTGTAACCCTACCCTTCTAGCCATTATCAACTCACTTTTACCCATATACTAACACCTTGCGCGCAACATGGTTTTTTGCACCCTGCCTCTATTGCCCTATATTTTCCTGGTTAAGTGAGTATCTTCTTGTGTTGCAATCTCCTACTAGGATTTCTGGCACCGACGCTCATCTGCTTCATGGAATTTCTCCGTGATGTAGGTGATTGACGTACGTTTACCTTTGTCTGCTTAGAGTATTGAGCAGTGGCGAAGAGTGTGTGTGTGAATGCATGACCGCAAGCGAAGTGAAGGCACAACAAAATAAAGGAGAGTGACCCGTTATCATCACTACACATCAGCTCAGCAGGGCGAGCATCTGAGAAAGTCAACACAACCGGGCAACTGGTAAAAACGGCATAAGTGACTAAGTTTGAACTCGATGGCCCCGTTTTTGCATTAACTCGCATCTCGCAACACATATACAATATCTGGGCGTGCCATCGTTAAAAGGGCACAAGTACCAAGCGAAATATATGCTACAAATAAATGAGCGCAATTAAAACTTGTTCCTACACGGCACTCAACTGCCTTTGTTAAATTCAGTGACTTTTTTGTGACTTCCATGACCTCATTTAAATTCAGTGACTTATTTGGTGACTTCCATGACAGGTAGACACCCTGTAATTTAACTTCTGAAAACCTACGTATTTTTTTGTTTTTATAACTGTGCAAAACTGCTCATTATTGTATTATATGTAAACTGTCTATTTTAATGTGACGTTTCTAATACCTCCAGTAATATACCTCTCACTGCCTAGCCCTGGTAAAGCAGATGCCAGTGGTTGATCGTCGTCCACCAGCTATTTCACAAAGGCACGAGTGTCCGGTATGGAGAGGCAGCGAGAGTGTGATCTACTTCAGCAAGGTAAGTTTTGTTAGGCACATAGCTGCACAGTTTATTCATGATCTGCGAGCAGCGAGAGCTACTGGGTCAATTAGGTTCCTGGGGAGCCAGGCAAGGTAAAAGAATTACGACTTCTGTGACTGTTGGGTGCAGGCATTTAGCTGGAATTTACCTTCTCGAACGCAAACCTACATTCTCATTCCTACCTACACTGTGATCATTCTATGCTGGGAGAATGCATCCAAACTTGCAGACAGATGTTCATAAATAAAAAAAATATTGTTTCGAACTGCAGAAATGGAGTTTACTCTTCATATGACACAACATTAGGAAGAACAAACCATTTTAACTTCAAATAATTTAGCTTTTTATTTCTGATATACTGTATAGAGGAAGAGATGGAAGAAGGGGCAAAGAGACATTTAAAGTTTCGATCGTAATTGAATACCAGTCCATAAAATAATTTCAGATCAACCAGTCAATGGCATCGCTCCACTGCTCCGTGTTAACTACTGTCACGTGGTTCTGAACGTATGTAGTTGCACTGGTCCCGTAGAACTGTTCAAACCCAAATATCACTGACATGTGACATAATGGCAAAAAAGGGCCAGTAAATATTGATAAAGGCACAGAAAGATTTCTGTATTTTTTGGGAGAACTTTTACCTTACAGTACTTGTTCTCCATGATATCTAACTCGTCCACGTTTTTGAACGTACATAAGTGAAATAAACTAATATAGTCTCAAGTCTGTAGTCTGTACAGTGTAAGTTTGCCTAAGTTTGACATTTCTCTTCTGAGAAGAGCATCTTAAACACGATTGCAGAGGACCTTTTTTTCCATGAAGTTAGGATGGTTTAAAGGTCAACACAATGGAGTTGCCAGACAATTTTTTTAGAAGAGAAATGTAACATTAGGCAAACTTATACTTCACAGACTATAGAAATACATATGTAAAGAAACAATATGCACATGAGTAGTTTTTTTTTTACAATAAACCTCTTAATTCATATATAGGGTCTTACGAATCAGGCCCAATTTAATTTACATTAAGCCAAAATAAAATTTTTGGGAAAAAAATGTAAAATTAGCAACAATGTAAAGAATGGAGGAAAAAACTCATAAATAATTTTATCTTCATGACAACTGAAACTGTTCATTTAAGTTTAATGGCTGCTGACAGCAAACTTAACTTTGAAAACATTTTCATTTTGCACTGGAATACAACTGACTAAGAAATGTAATATGTATGTTACGAATTTTTATTTTTTACACATAAAAAAATTATAAAAAATACATTTATGTTGCCCGTACTTATAAGAAATATTTGTAACAGTAAACACAAACAAACATTTATACGAATTTATTACTCATTTTACAGTTTTTAACCCAGATATTGTGCTTGACACATAAGTTATGTGTTTAAAAAAACTACTAAGAAAGAAATATAACCTACCTCATTCTGCTTGGCTGATGTTTCAAGAAAAACAGCTTTCCATGAATCAGCAAGTCGCTTTCCCTCTTCAAAGCTTATCATTCGTTCCATGTGAAGATCTGTTTTGTTACCAACCAATACTATTGGAACACTGCAATGTAAAACAAATTATGAAATGATAAATTTTTCTTCATTACTGAAATTGGTTTACTGATTTGGAACTTTGGAAATAAAAGTAAATTACTGCTCTCAAAAACATGGGTTTGTGGGTGGGTGGCAAAAAAAATTGTTTGCAGACGACCATTTTAAATGCAGAGGTAGGTGGTGGGAACAAGTTGCATGATGACATTAGGCGTATTTTCGAGAGAGGCCTGTGACAAGTGTCTGCAGCAGAACATTTGCATTTACAAGCAAGTGCAAAAATGAACATTTGTTACCAAATTTGGCAGGCAGGAATTTTAAAATTGTTTCTTGTTGTACTTTAGTCATATATAGTATTCAAATTTCAGATATATGGACCACAATATAAGCAGAAACAATAAGTTTTAGCGATCAGAACCACTCTTTTTGTGCTGGAAGAAATATTTAACATCAGCAAGACACACTCATTGTATAAGCATTATTTGATTTATATTAGGGCCTACATACGGTATTGTTTTGTATTAAAAAATTATATTTTAATTACTGATCCGAAAAAAAATATGCTACAACGTTGACTACTTTACATTTACACTCTAAATTGCAAGTCTAGGTCTGACTGTGCATTATACACCAGCTGAAATTATCGAACAACATCCTCTCCCAGTAAACGAACCTTTCAACATACCTCACCACTCAGGTAGCCGAAAACTGTAAATGACATCAAACTATTTGCAGTGTGTTTGCAAATACTACTGATACCAGAGTTATGAAAATGCTTTCGTCCTGAAACATGTTACCAATTTAACCACCAAAATAAGCCTATTGACAAGATACGATTGTGAACTGACGAGAAATGAAAATAAACATGAGAAAAACCAAGATTGTCAGGTTCATGGAGAAGAAAGTTAGGAGAATGGAAATAGAGGAAGCTTCTCAGAATACAAGTACGTAGGCATATGATGCAGTGTGACCACTGCCTGGAGTTAATGTTACAGGGTGTAGATAGAGAGAGAGAGATGTCTAAAGGAAGAAGGACACTAGGGATGCTGGGAAGGGTATTAACGGAACATAGCAGTAAAATGAAGGAAAAGGCATACATTACAATGGTACATCCAGTGTAATATGCAGCAGCAGAGTGGGAACACTATGAGGAACTGAAGGTGCAAGCACTGAAGAAGGTACAAAGATGAGCAGCAAGATGGGTAAAGGATAAATAGAGAAGGTAAAAGGTCAGGCTGGTGATGATGAAGAAACATTTTGGCCATTAGTTATAGTATGTTGAAGCAAATGGGGTGAAACTCGAAGAAAAGGAGAAGAGTGGAAAGGCTGGTCAGGATGTACAAGGTGGTGAATGGAGAGACACACTTGGATAAGTCAGGCTGCCTATTAACTAAGGTAGATTATAGAGGAAGAGGGAATAACATAGAGAAGATTCAGATGATGAATTAAGTAGAACAGAATGGGGTAGGCAGTCTATGCTTAAGAGGTCAGCGAGTGAGGGACCGGAATTTGCTTTGGGGATTTAGTGTAGGTGAGGGGGGTTGGAGGAGTTTGGTGTGTGACTTGAGGAATAGGTTTTAGCTCACCACGGGCAGTTACCCAGTTGTAAGTAAAATTTAAATTGTTATTATTAAATGTTCCTTGTACAACAAGCATATCTTTTTATCCAAAATAGTACCATTAAGTATTTCTTTAAAAGAGAATTGCAGTAAACTTTTGAATGTTAGATTTTCCCCCAAAATTACGCACTCCCTTAAGGCCGTTCAAATAGGTAAAATTATAATTTTATAGGTATTTGTACAAAATATTTTTAGTTTTGTAGATGTTACTTGGGAGTAAATTTTCCTCTTACAAAAAAATTAGCCCGGCCGGTTTTTCTATTGTGGCATTTCAAAGTCAACATTTATATGTTTTCATTCTTATAAGACACAAAAACCAATCAATATAATGAAATGAATAAATTCGCATTGAAACTACATGTCACGGATTGCTTATAATAGTCTGTTACAAAATAGTTTTGTATTTTTAAAAAATTTTTATAAAAGTAGCGAAAAAATTCAAAATTTCAGTACATACTTACAAAATCCAAACAAAACCTAGACTATTGGAATGCCATACAAATTTTAACTAAACCTTTCGTATCTGAAAACATCTTTAAACAGCCATGTACAAAAAAGGATAACTGCAATGTGTTTGAAATTAGAGATAGTATCACCATAATGATTCAATCACTAAAAGCAGGTTACCATTTGCATGAACAAAACTAATGTGATCAAAACTAAGATGTGATAACATTCTGCCAGAAAATAAATGCATTACACAAATTTTTCCCTCTTGTGCAAAGTTCTAATGTTGGTAGGTTAAGTGTAAAAAAAAGCAACTTAGCCTTACCTTAAGCAATTAATGCAACGACATCTTAGATAGATAATAGGAACAACACTCACTGCACTTTGCCGGTCATGTCCAACAACTTGTCGTATATGATCTGTACCACTTCAAATGACTTGGACGAAGTGATGGAATACACAAGTACATATCCGTGTATGTCCATCGAATATTGAGCTGGAAATATGGAATACTCGTCCTGGCCGGCTGTGTCCACCAACTTCAGCTCATACTCTTGGCTGTTCACACGTGTCATCTTGGTAAATGCTGTAATTTAACCCCTCGTAAGATTTGCACACATCTTCATAGCATGTACAAAGTACAGAAATGTCCATTTGCATACTAGAATACGCTCGCCACCAGCCATCAATAATGATGAAATTGTATGAATTCCCTCGGCAGAACGAGAAATTAGGCCTTTTACTGCGCAAGTAAAACAAGTGAAGCCATGGAGTTAGGCTGTTATGAAGGAGTTGGCATTAGCAGTAACCCAACCAAAACATTCTGCCAGTCACACGGTAAATATCAAGTTTAGCTACTCTTGCGAAAACTAACAAATATTAGTAGTTGCGATTAATAATTATGCCTACATTTTACCAAATCACTAGCAGGGAGGACTACGAATATCAGGGAAATTGTGGGGTAAAAATACGTAAAATATAATATAAATAGCTGAAATGCACCATTTACAATTAATTTTATGTAAATATAACAAGAAAAAACATGCACGAGTACCAAAAAAGCCCACTTTATAAAAACTCCATAGTGGGTAGGGCTATGAAGATCAGGGAAATTGTGGAGTACAAGTACGTAAATTAATAATAATAATAATAATAAACAGCTGAACTTATTTACAATAAACTTCAGTGAATTATAACCAAAATAATAAACCGCCAGTAATAAAAACGCCTGCATTATAAAAAGTCTATAGCGGTAAAGGGACGTTATAATCTGGGGAATCGCGAACACAAAATATTAATAATAAGCATGTAAATAAACAATAACAAAAGCTATTTTAACTCGTTCTAGCACAAATTGAAAGCGTATAGGCTGTTCTGGATAAAGTGAGCACTCATAAAAGCCCTGCCAAAAGGTATATTTTCAGCCAATTCGTATCTTTCCGCGTGTAACGGCTAACGACGGGGACTGTCTAACCTCTCAGGGGATGTCACTTGATGCTTGCGCGTGTAAGATAAATTGTGCAGTCAGTAGGAACCTACACAGTTTGATTTTAAAAAGTTTATTAAATACATAAAATACAAATACGTCAATTTCACTTGATTTTATTCCTGTATGGTTGCATTTAAAAAGGAAAATGCACAATACTACATTCAGCAAGTTGCTGCCAACCATTCAAGTTATAAAGGTAACTATTGATGATGCTGAATTATATGCAGTAATAGCTGGTGATTTTTTTCAAAGGTTAAATCTATAGTGCTCACTTTATTCCGAACGACCTACAGAAAACAAATACCGTAGTAAATGCATGCAATCTACCTATTGCAATGATTTACTAGTAGCCTATACCACATTATAGGTGATTCGGAATAAAGTGAACACTCAAAAAAGCCCTAATTAATTTCTATTTTCTGCCAGTTTATATCTTTCCGCCGAATGTAAACATAAATATTGCCACGTGCTTTTATTTAGATAGGGTCGTGCAATGTTTACAACTACATTAAACAGCTCCGATAAATTTTAACTATAATATCTACTCATTAAATGCACAGGGCTGAATATAAAATATAATAAAAAGTAACCTTAGTTATAAATACCTGCGAGTTAATGTGTCACAACACTGGTTTTTCTCCATCGACTAATTTATACAACATGTGTTATTGCCGTTACAAATCTCGTAAATGCGGGCATATTTTTATTTGAATTTGTAACTCAAAACTGCCACTAAAAACAGACATGACACACGCGATTCAATAATTCAAGTTTCATTTCGTTCTACTGCCACAAACGACGACGCACTTCAGAAACAATAAATAACGTATTTTGTACATTACTGTATGTGAAATAAAAAAGTATGTCGTTTCTAGGCTGGCAAACGTAAAACATAATTTACAGAATACTGATGGTTTCATATCATTTGGCAATGATATTCATAGTAATTTCCAATACTTTTGAATGTGTATATACGCACAATGGACAAACGCACGCAAATGATGCAACTTGGTGAAGCTGCGAAAAAAACGGTGGGAACCTAACTCTGATGCCACCTGTCGGTGGAACTTTGAACTGTCTGAAGCGCGGTGCGAGCTGCAATGTACAAGATGACCGTAGGTCGGCGAGAGTGTCACATTATTCTAGCGCAAATTGTGTCTAATTATACTGTAAGTAGAAATGTCAATAAGATCCTAAATAAATATTTTGAAGTATATTAAATACAGAGAGGTAGATTTTATGTGATGTTCTTTCACTAACATTGTATTCAAATAGGAAAATACACAGAACTACATGCAATGAATCACTACCAACCTTACAAGCAGTAAAGTAACTCTCGCTAATGGTGACTTATATGCAGTAACGGCTAGTGATTTTTTTCAAAGGTTAAATCTTTAGTGCTCACATTATTCCAAATGACCTATAAGAATATTTTTAACTAAAATACATGTGGACAAAATATGTTGCATTTTTAATTCACGTTGTACGCATGATGTACCGATGTTACACGTCTTCAATACCCATTCTAACGCCAATAGAAGTTACAAAAAGGTACAAAAGAAATAAATATTTAATACATATTTTATGCATGTTAGGCAGATATTAGGCCTACCTTAGCTAAAACGTCAATTATCGTTCACAACCCCTACGATACCAAACGCACATGGTGCACGCTAAAGTAACAAGAGAAATGTCTAAAACAAAATTTTTTACTTTCTCAACTCGGTGGCAGTTACAAATCCTTCACATTTTGTCGAGGTACCGGTACATTCATGGACATCGCTCCACACACGTTGCATGCATATCGTATTCGCTCCTACGTCTCAATCTCAATCCATGAGAGTTCCAAATTTAAAAAAAGTCTATAAAACACACATTAATATGCCACTAGCACGCCGCGAAGCACTTTTACTTGCAAGTATCATCTGTACTGCACATCGTCAAATTCTCCCTGAATACGCACAGTTAACGCCGCAAAAACACGTGTTAGAAGCATGACAGTTTTTCTACTACTGAATTTGCTGCCTAAAGAGCAGTTTCACAACGTTTTAGCACTACTGTCAATAGATAATGCTAGGAACGCTGGTACCACATAAGCATACATTATGGTGATCACGTTAAACACGGGAGTCTGACAGAATTTCTACAAAAAACGGCAAAATTCAAAGTAAGTAAACTACAATTTTCTTTACGTATGACTACTTTTCATCACTGTATAAACATTTTTTATTAATAAACTTTACCTGTAAAACCAATAGTTTAGCCGGTACACAATGAGTAGCTAAACTTGAAATTTACCAAACAAATTTTTAATCTAGATGTAAAACGATGAAAAAATGTTTGCATTAGACCCAGAATGTATCGATACACTATCAGTTGTCCGCAATCAGCTTCAAAACTGTGTTGGTGTGTGCATCCTTCAATTTTGACCTACACACGACTTCACGATAATCACATTCTCTAAAGGCTGACCACAGCGCACATGAACGGAAATTATAGGACTGAAGTCTGTGAATTACATGTGGTTGTTTGACAATCCATTTTATTGTATTAAGAGCATTTTTTTTGTCCACATCAGTAAAAAGTTCTGAATTGAACTGACGAGCTTTTGGTTAGAACATAACATTGAGGTCTTTAGTGCTGGTATTTTATTTATTTATTTCATTTATTTATTTTTGCTTCCTTTCTCATCAGCATCCTGATAGGATAGGTCTAAAAATACAATATTACAATAAATTGTATAACACAAAAATGTGAATCATATAATTAAAAAATAAAAAGCTTAAAAATATACATACATTTTCAATGAGACGTAAACATAAAACATATGATTACATAATATGACATAAGTAACATTACATTAAAACATACTACTAAAGAATTCATTTAAAGAATATGGAACTTTAACTATAATGAATTCTTTATGGTGGATTTTAAAAATACTAAGTGTATTTGTTTCATAACTGTGCCTTAAGTATTCAGTAGTTTATTGCCCATATACTACGGATTCAATTCGTAATTCTTGGTCGAGTGGAAGTTAATATGAATTTTATTGATACATCTTGTACTATATTGATGTATCTCTCCATTGAATTCATACTGAACATTATTTATAACAAACAAAATACTGGAGTATACATACAAACCAGTACATGTAAATAAATTATGTTTCTTAAAAACAGTGATATACACAAATCAGTACTTTTTAATCCATATATTATACGTATTATTCTTTTTTGTAGTTTAAATAACTTTTTGTACACTAGTAGAATTACCCCAAAAAATGATACTGTACTTTAAAATTGAATATACATTAGCATAATATGAAGCCATAACAGTATGATATGAGGAGAGAGCTTTAATAGAACTAATGACATAGCACAAAGAACTTAATTTACGACTAAGTCTGGTAATATGGTCATTCCAACATAAATTCATAATCAACTGTTATTCCAAGAAGCTTGGCTGATTTGACTGTATGGATAATTACTACGTTTCCATATCATTTTGAAATCAATTTCAAAACAAAGTTTTGAAAATGCTCACGGAGACGGGATTCAAATCGATTTGAGTCTCAAGGTCATTACACCAAAAATTGGGATTGTATCAGATTGAGTCAGGCGTATAATGTCATGGAAACGCGGATCGTACTGAAAACGAATAGAAAGTAAACAAACACATTCGCAAGTTGTTTCGGCCATCAGATTTTCTGTTGACAGGTGCAAATGAAATAGACCAAATTAAAATTATGATACGAACATGAGAAACAATAATATTCTTGTATCCATTTCATTTTCTTTAGTAATTTAACTATGTATGTAGCTGAAATAAAAATAAACAGATGGCTGTGTGGATTTATTTATTTCATGTCAGCCAACGTAAATTTCAATTTTACCAACTTTACCATACACAAATTTGGCCAGCGAACTGAAACTGATTTCAATCAGATCTGAAGTTTTGCATGTAGACGGGTATCGTACTCCAGGATTCAATACTCGATTCGTTTTCAAAACGACATGGAAACGTAGTAAGTATAGGATCCAACTTTAAATTCATTATTTAAAAAACGATTTGTTTTAAATAAAAAATTTAGTACTGAAAATTTTTTGTATATTTAAAATTAGTTGATTACTGTTCATCCAAGTCTGTACTTCATTTACAACTTTAGCAATTTTGCTAGACAATTGTTGTTGATCACGACCCGTGGCTAATACAGTTGTATCATCTGCAAACATTACGGTTTGACCAGTACTTAAGAAAGATGGACGATCATTAATAAATAATAAAAATAATAGAGGTACAAGTATTGATCCTTGTGGAACACCCATTTTCATTTCAGCTTGTTCAGATTTAAAAGAGATGGCTTCATTATTATACCACAAATTTACATTAGTCATTAGGATACAATTTGATAAGTATGACTTCTTAACAGAGTTAGCATTGTACCTCTAACTCCATATCTTTCAAGTTTACCTAATAGAATAGTGTGGTTAACACAGTCAAAGGCCTTCGTTAGATCTACCAGTATACAAGAGAAACAATTTTACTATCCAGATAATTATCCACATTATTTTAAATGCCATTAACTGCTTGCTCAGCAGACTTAGGCTACCTTTAGTAAATTCATGCTGAGACAAAGAGATAGTATTATGTAAATTTAAAAATGACAGTAGCCTTCTAAATATTATTTTTTCAAGAACTTTGAAAAAAATTAGATAAAGTAATAGACCTATAAATATCTACCCAGGTATTATAATTTATTTTATCTATAAGAATCATTACTCCAAGTTTTAACCTATCTGGAAAAATACCTTGTTTTAAACATTCATTAAATATATAACAAAGGGTATCTTTAAATATGTATGCACATTCCTTAATTATAAAAATAGGAATTTCATCTGAATCTGCAGATTTTTTTGTGTTTCATTGCAGCTATAATTTGCAAGATTTCAACATTATTTGTGGGAAACATAAATATAGAGTAAGTTTAAATATTTAAAGGTATCCTACTCATCGAATTATCATTAGAACTATTACTAGATTTACCCCAACGCATTAGTTACTAAAGTGGTAGCAATTTGGGAAAAATAATTATTAAAAATATTAGGAACTTTAGGGTATCAACAAGAGGTAAGATGTCATATGTTGTGAATGTGGAACTGCGCTGGATAAACCCTGCCGACCAACGGCATTGTCCAGCACGATTACCACATGTGAAAATCCAAGCTCTAACCCCACCGAGTATCAAACCCAGATTGCTTGGAGGCAAGTGGTATAACAACTGCCCCTAAAAGTTGTAAATTTTTATTCAAATGATTTAGGACGTGTATGGTCATACATTTTACTGTGGTCTGCACTGTTTGTTAATTGTTTAGCCTACTCTTTACTTTGACGATGTCAACTGCCATCTTGATTTAACCACAAATAAAACTGATTCATTGATCAACTATCTGTGCTAGGATCCTCTGCTATTCTTTTGCGAGTGTACTTTTTGCAACTGTAAGCAATGATACTTGAAAATTTGTGTTCTACTTTTTGAGTGTGCTAGTGTATGTATTTAATCGACTGAAGGTTGGCTTTTATTCCTATTATACCAACACGAATCTAGTGTTGTATTAGATTTTCGAGATGAACATTCAAGTGACTATGCATTTCTACACGTTATAATGTAGGTCTCGTCTGATGTCAACAGCATCCACCAACGAGAATAACTACACAATATAGCGCTAGAGATTTTCACATTTATGAACACAATTCCAATCACTGCAATATAAAACCACATAACTTACTATTTTCAATAGTCGGATCATATGAATCCACAAACTGTCCCTCCACAAATTGTATGCTCAGCGACGATTTTCCTGTAAAAAATAAACCATGTTAATGCGTTTTTGTACCGAGCCTTTCGTTTACTCGTAAAACAATAGAATTTGCTAAAATATAACCTTGAAAGCTAAAAAAACGTACCAACTGATCGGTAGCCCATTATAGCTATCTTCCGTTGCTTTGGTGGCATTTTAAACTAATTTTATGAAAAACAGCACTTATCACATCCCCGACATACAACGCAAAATACGAAATTTATAATTCAGCAGACAGAACGATTGTAAACATGAGATAACAGATGACAAGACGCACATCCATAGAACTACGGTGTTCAGAAGTCATCAACCTTTAAATCCAGAGATTAAAGAAATATATTTATCGCCCCATCGATGTTTAGAGCGAGTCGCCAATAGACGGCTTGGCCCGGAGCATTCGCACATTGAATCATGGGTAGAATCAGCTGTCAAAGTACAAACAATCGCGACAGACTGCTGCGTTTGAATGGGCGGACGATTTATATTCTTTAAATAGTCAGAAAATAACTTATATAAATCATGGATTCGGCGATGTTTGATAAGTCTCAGACCAAATAATGTTCTTGGAGCCTTGTTTGTCTGTATAAATGTAGACGATCTGTTAGTTGGAGAGTTGAGACGATGGCTCATGTACTGTGGCTTGCTATGGGAGGGTAGCAAAACCGAATTTTTAAAAAGGACAAATACAAAAATAATATGTGTGCATGTATGTGATATTAAAACAATACCTACAGTACCTATTTCATCTAGGCAAAGCTGCTGT